>VYZR01106907.1:20407-48618 GCA_013400675.1 Oxylabes madagascariensis
TAATTCACACACTCCTGATTTTCAGCCACAGATAGCTGATGATCCCTGATTCTAGTGACTCTGATACCACATGGCATGGTCCAATATTCAAACAGGTTAAAATTATGGTGGTACAATTTAGAGAGAAAAGTAGTGGACCCTCAGCAAAAAAATTTTACTTTGGAAAATACTCATTCATCAGATGCTTTTCTCAGTGTGAGTGGATACTTGTTCTGGGAATATTCAGTGAGAACCCTGAGTCACTGTCAGTGCTCTCAGAGCCTGGAAATGGCTATTTCAGAGGCTTGGCCCAGGGTTCCACACACTGCAGAGCATTGCCTTTTCTCCTCTTCTGGGGCAAAGCTGAATTCCTTCTTTCTGCTGCATTGCTTAACTGTTTTCTGGCTAAAATATGCCTACAAAGGACCAGTTCCTGTTGAGAAAATGGACCTTGAGGAAACTTTAGAGACATCTCTTTTTGAAGAGAAGTTGCAGCAGCACTGGGGGCACCTCAGAAGTCAGCTGAGAAGATGCTGCTGCTCGTGCTTCTGGGCAGCCCTTGGTGCTGCAAAATGACTTGTCCTGTATTTAACTCAGGAGGAAGACAACAGGGAATGTCTGCTGTGTATGAAAGACCAACTGCACCAGGCAAGGTAGTTAGGACACTTCCTGAGATGGTAGCAAGAAGTTTTACATTGAGAAGAGGCTGTGCTTTTTCACATGTCGGGGAATGAATTTGTGGACACAGCTGCACCGTGGTCTTGCCACTCAAGTGCTAAAAGGACAGAAATGGGATGAGAAGGATTTAATTGTGGGGAAATTTGAAGAGAAACTTAAAGCACCAATCTTTCAGAGAAAAAGAAAACATCTTGGTGAAATAGAAAATGTTCTCACACTTTTCTCCCCCATTTGTTTGGTATTTTCCCCCTTCAGACTGGATCCCAAATTAACAGGGTTGCTAGTCAGAGCAGGTGCAAGGGTGGCATGACTTGTTTTCCCACAGCAATATTTCCTAAAATTCAGAGTAAGTTTATGACATTTCACTAAACCAAATATGTAGTAAAAAAAGGTAAAAATAGTGCATCAGTCTGATTGAATACTTACTGATACTATGAGACTGAAAAAGCACATACATTGCTCTAGCCACAGCTTGAGCTGTGAACAGTTTATCTTTCCATTTATAGGAAAGGTCAAGAAAAGTTTGAGCCACCTTTTCAAGATACAGCTTTTCTTCTGCTTCACAGCCACAACACTTGTCTGGATGCCTAAGTGTAGGGGTTGCTGAAAGGAAGCTCCCCTGTCAGTCCATCATGTCTGGGCTGTGCTGTGCCCCAGAGCCCATATTTGCAACCCAAGCATGCTGCAAAGTATTTCCCTAGGCTTTGGTGTGGGGGAAGAAGGAGGATGTAGAGGGATGGGACACTTGTAACCCAGATTTGGGGACAGACTAGTTTCCTTGGGGACTGATGACAGATGGAATTGGGCTGCACATTGGGAGTTCATCAAGCAGTATCCAGAGGATGGGATAAAATTATCTGTTAAACAGTCTCAAAAAGCTCCTAGGAAAATAAAGCAGTATTTCTATCTTGCACTGTCAGTGCCAGAATACTGCAAAGCAGCCATCATTTCACACTCCTGATGGACATTTCTGGGCTTTGCAAGCACACGTGCCCCATTTGGAGCAGCGTGTCTCGGTGCTGCTGTTTAAGAAAAGAAACCTAAAAATGGGAGACATTCCAGCCCAATCGAGTCCTTGCAATGAGGGAAACTCTGACAGCGGCTATTCAAATGAAAAGAACTAAACAGTTCAGCTGATCTCTTCCATTTGTATAAGGTTTAGGTAACAGTTGCTATGGCAGTAAACTATGTTAAATTGTGTCCTTTTTAAATCTGCAGAATTCTTTTGTATTTCAGCAACACAGAGTGTGTTTGTAGTTAGTGCCAGGCATATATTGTATTTATTTTGTTTTGTAGCTGAGCAGTGTTCCATTTAAGCTTTGTTTTAGATTGGCTGAAGATTTCACCAGGTATTTAATTTCTAAGTTATTTCTGCCTTTATAATGGCCAAATTTTAAAATACAAGTTTTTAACAGGTAAAGCCTTTTAGCCTGTTCCATTTTGACTCATTCAAAATATCCATGGAATAAGATCTGACTTTATAAAAGCCTCCAAAATCTGAACTTTTTCAGTAGCTATTTTAACTACTAAAAGAGTTAAAGAAATTAATTCAGCCATCTGCATTTTTAAGCACAGTTTATTTCTTCAGTCTTTGCTAAAATGCTCTTCTCACAAAGCTCATTCTAAGTGGCTGTAAAGATATTCTTATCTTTGGGAATTTGTAGGAATCTGTCCAACATGTATGTTTTTAACGTTTTTTTTAAAAATTATTAATATCTTATAGTCATTCACCCTTTGCTGCCTCCCACTTTACAGAATAGTTATTAGTCTCTCACTGAGAACTGGTCTCTTAGAAACAAGACAAAGAAAATAACGAAGGAGGGCCAGCAACAGAATGCTTGAAGATAACTGTGCTGAGGATGCTGAAAAAAATCAGCAAGATAGGAAACAAGGGGATTTGGAGGTCAGCAGAGCGGGAGTGAGCAGGAAATGGAGGGAGGAACTGAGTGTCAGAAGCAGCTGATAGATTCATTGCCCTGCATTTTCTTAGGATAATACTTCTTCAATTGGTATCAACAGCTGAGGTTGCACTGCCTTCCATCTTAAATCTTCTGTCTGTACCTGACAAACCCTGCCCAGTGACTCTCACATACATTCCTTCCGCATATCTTAAACAGTCCAAAATCCTCATTATTTTGTAATATGGATGTAAAAACATCCAGGCACTAAAGGAGGAGAAATAATTGTTTCACTAGTTACATCTAGAAAATACAAGTGTTTGCTAAAATAAGACTTGTTTTATTGCAGATGACTTTTATAAGACTGGCCACCTGAAGTTTAATTTTCCTTCTTTCATATATAATTATATCAAAAAGAATACAAATCTTTCTGAAAGAAGGGAAACGGTGAAGGTATATCGTTGGGTTACTTCACTGCAAATATGAAAGTCTTTTCATATTTTAGAGAAATAAGGCTTATTTTAAAACCAGACTTAAAGAATATATTTTATTAAAAAAACTAGCAATGAACAAAGGGTTGAATAAATACAGCAAATGAATGTTTTAGAACATATTAAGTGAATCATTTGCTAAAACTGGTCATCTCCTAGTGGGTCGAAAATGAAAAGCAAGTTTTCAATTTTACTACATAAACACAGTTTATTCCCATTTCATGCACCCAGGCAGTGTAAGAAACAGGTGTATATATATATATTTATTTGGCACTGTATTTGCTAAATTAATTTTTCAGAAACTGCTTAGACTGGTTCTCATTAAGCAGTCTTCCTTGCTGTTCACTGTGAATACATAAACTGTAACACCTTCTCACAGCTGGTCAAAAGGAGAGTTTATAGGTTTAATCAGTATTTGTTAACCATGTGCAAGTATCAGCTGTATGTGCTGAACTAAAAGGAGCAAAAACCTTAGAGCAACTGATACCACATTTGCAAATATAGTCTTAATATTGATTTCCCTCAATTCCCTTCACAAAGTTGTTCTGAAGATCACGGCTAGTCTGGGATGGACACATGGGGACCTGGTTCTATGCTAGATGGACCTTTCTTCTGCCTCAAACTCTGCCTTTTGCTTTATTAATAGTCTTTAAGCAGCTCTTGTAGGCCATTGACACATCCCTCTGGCTGACAGAACACGGTTTGAGGAGCCCCTTGTCCCTCTGTATGTTGCCCCTGGTCCCTGCGCCCACAGTGTCTTCCCGCAGGGTGCAGTTTTCCCTAGGAGGGGCCGTGTCCTCACGCTGTCTGTCTCAGGTGCTGATATTAAGCTACCTATGAATGTGTAAAAGGTGATCCAAATGTATAATCCCGTGAAAATATTCCCAGGTTAACTTGGTAAAATGTATTTTTCATAAATGCATGTTGATTGGCATTTCTTTTATTACCTTTTAAAGTTTGTACTTAATAGAAACCAAGGGTAATTCAGCTGCCTTTACTAGCAGGCTGCTGGGAGTGCAATTGCTCACTTCTAATACATTGTCACAAACTCATCTTCCTTTAACCCTCTGCAGTTATTTGGTGTTTGAAAACTTACTGGAAATGATGATAAATACTAAAGAGATCCTTGTCTGGCTCTTTTAAAATCCATACATGGGAATGGTCTGATATTGTTGTTATTAAATTTTCATTTGGAATCTGCTGCTTAGCATTCTCTTTAGAAATGGTTATAATGGTATGCAAAATATTTTATCATATATATAAATCTGTCTCTCTCCCAACCAGAAGGCCAGAAATGTTTCAGTACTCCTGCCCTCTGAACTAAAATCATTGTTAGGAACGCTTTTATTTTAGTTATGCTTAAATATTTTTTTGTCATTAATCTTTTTTTTTCCTATAGATATTATCATGTCCTGTTTCCTGCCTTATTCATTTCCCACTGTACAATGACATTTGATGCTGTTGACTTTCTTGCTTTTCCATTTGTTTTAATAATTTTTATTTTACTTTTTTTGTCTTTTTTTTTTTTTTTTTAATGCAGAACATTGTCTCTTTCAACTGCAGATTGCTGGCACCCAAGAGTGTTCTTAAATTCTCAATTCGCATATGTATTTTTATCGCCAAAAGAAAATGTGGGCTTGGTGGCAGTAGTACTGTTTTAAGATTCATAGCCATGTGATCAGACTAGACAAGCAGAAAGGCACACTTTGGCCTTGCAAGCAGTAGGAAAATTCAGGAGTACGGCACTTGGATCATGAATATAGAGTTGCATATTTATTTCCTGAGCTTGCATGGATAACATTCCTCTACAGCTGTTCTAGTAAAGGAGGTTGAGCCTTGTCCAGAAAATTCAGGCCTGCACTGCTTTGAAGTGTAGCTTGTCAGTAAAGGATTTCTGTTAAGTGTTTCAGACATAAAACCTCTTCTGTAGGCCTGTGCAAAACGCTTATTTCTTTTCCTTTTTCAAATAAGTGTTTATAATATAACTCTTACCCTGAAAACAGCATTTTTTACTTTTCAAGAAGGAACGCTATTGATCTTGGATGACTGGATGACTAAAACATCATTTTTCTCAGCTATGCCACAGTAATACACAGCTGAAGGGAAAGTCATGATGTCAAAGAAAAATGGCAATTGCCAAATCCAGAACAAATTAAGGACTCATCTTTTGATGAGTGTCCTGAAAGGTTATTTCATATGTTTTCATGCCACAGAATGCTGTGGATAATAATATTATAGACCTGTTCAAAAAAAGATTTGATAGATTTATGGAATACAAGTCTAATGAGGGATATTAGAATGAAACCATCTCTCATTCGCAGAGAGGCCAAACACTGGGAATATCCCAGAGAAAGCACTACTCCTGCTTATCCTATCTGTGTGGGGTTTCCTGGGCATCCACTGCTGGGCACTTTGGAGGCTCATGCTGGAGTGGAATGACTTTTGGTTTGACCCACATGGCTGCCCTCTGCAATTAATCCTGTTTGAGTCAACAGAAATAGTAGTGCAATTTGGACTGGCAGTGAGGCTTGACCAACACGGGGTTTGGTTGAAGTATTTATAATTCTGATAAACCAAGACTGAAATTAAAGAATAAAGGAAACAATAACTCTTCCCTTGCTTCTTCTTATTGTGGTTTCATTCCTTTGTTTCTTGATGTGGATTCCAGAAAATTAATTGAGCATTAAGACCCAAAGAGCACTAGTTTTGGGGCTGATTATTGCATGCCTCAGCTGCTGTAATAAAGTATGAGTTAATGACTTTAACCACCTGAAAAGTGCAACAATTTCCCTGTAAATTCAGTGCCTGGAGTTACTTATTGTCTGATCACTTAGTCTGTAGCTCAGGAAAAAGAATTGAAAAAGCAGTGCTGTTGCATTAGTGCTGTTGCATTTACGAAGTGTTAAATAAAAATAAGTTTAAAAATAAATCCACATTTTTGTACCTTCTGGACATTATTGTCCTGTGCATGACATACCTGGCAGTGAGTCAACACACTGCACTCATGTCTGAAGTTAGGAAGCTGTTTCATAACAAAAGAGAAACCTGTGACCCATCTGTAAAGTCAGCCAGGCCTGAACCTGGCAGCACCACACATTGTAATCCTGGTGTTAGGCCAGGCTTGGCTGCTATAGGGAATGGTATTGAGTTGTATTTTGAGCATGCTGTGGGTGTGCTTCTTGTAGGTCAGTCAGTGCAATCAGTAACTTTTCCTCTCAGCTCCATTTGCAGGAAATGAGCAAAAATCCTGTCTGTTTTAAATGCTTTTCAGTATAAGACAGAAAAAGGGGTAAGCTGAAATTCAGTGCCCCTCATGTTCCTGGAGCCCTGCATCCCTTACATAAGAGGGCTATGTGTTTTTTCTTACACAGACAGATGCATTTTTAAAATGTTGAGTGACTGTCCAGTGAAAGTTTCAAGGTTGAACCTTGAGAGGATCCCAGCAACGTGAGGAACTGAAAGGCTTGCTTTTTAGTTTCCACCTCTTCAAGACAAAGACCATCCTTTCACCTTCACAATACTTGGGGCAATGGTGTCTGCTCCTCATTGTGAACTGTGCCTGCTGTAATACTGTCCATAATAAACGGTATATATAATAACAGTAACAACAAAAGGTGGAAGCTCATGGAGACAAAGCATGGTGACTTGCAGTAGTTTATTTTGTTTTCCCAGCTTTGTCACACACTTGATATGTGACCTTCAAGAAGTTATTTAATCTCTTTCTGGTTTAATGTTCCTCCAGAGACGTAGGATAACAGCGCTTAGCAAGGGTGTCAGGAGGCTTAATTCAGAAGCGATTGTGAAGCCTGCCAGTCTCCACAGAGGGTCCATATTCTCTACATGGCAGAGGCGACTGTTCCGGATGCAAAGGATCTGTGGAGAATAGGTCATCAAAACAAGAAGTTTTGTGTTGAAAAATGTCAGACTGACCCTTTCTGCCACCTCCCTATAGCTTGGATACAGATAAGGCAAAATGAGGGAATTCCTGTCTGAAGCAACACCACAACAGGAAATATTGCCTTTAAATAAGCAAAACCTTGAAGCTGAATGGAAGAGTGAGCCAGCCCTGAGGAGACTGGCTATTGCAATTGCTAAGACCTAAAATATCCTCTGCTTTACACGAGTGGTCTCTCTGCCATCATCACGGCTCTCCGCCTTCAGCAAGGGCTGAAATGAAAGCCTTGACCCAGGCATTGCCAGCCATGCCAGGTCCTTCCCCTACTAAAGACTGCAAATGCAATCCTTTCGGCAGCAGCGAGGCCAGGGAGTCACTGGTGGGCTCCTGAAAGGCAGTGCAGCTGCCAGGCTCCGTTATCTCCCAAGGCACGCCTGCAAAGGGAGCTGCCTGGTGATGGGATTTACAGGGTGAGGCTGAATCGCCCTTGTTCTGTGAGGGGCGTGGCAGTGGCGAGAAGCACCACCTTGTCCAGGAAGGGATGGCCAGAGCCGGGGTCCTGACAGTGAGGGATTAAACCAATTACAGACTCGAATGTGATACAATCCAAACCTCCTTCTCCCTGGGCAAATCTGCAGCTCAGAGGATCTTACTTAAAGTACCTCTGGGAGATGCCGCCCTTCCTTTCTCTGGGTTTATCCTTGCTGCAAAGCCTGGCTGCGCTGTGCCATGTGGACCTGCTTGCACTTTCTGGCATGCAGTTACGCTTTTCCCAGTGAACGTCTAAATCATGTCACCACTGTAAATTTTCTTTTATTACTTTTAAAAAATTTTATTGCAGAAGCTTTATCCTTTTAGTCAGAGGCTCATGCTCAAAGATACTGCTCTGCTATCCCTCAGGGAATCACAGCTCCTCCTCTGAAGAGCACAGACTCTAAAGTCCATTTTTCATTTATGAACAGCCCCTTCTGGGCACATCTGACAGAAATGCACATATGAACACATACCCAGATGAGTAAAAAACTGTCACTAGATTAAGGGAACACTGTGCATCATTCAGATGGCTCACTCACTTCCTCAGATCAGTATTAACAAGGAGATGTCGATCCCCTGGTTTCAACTAGCTTGTAACTAAATGCAAACTCTAACACTTGGAGCATTTGCCATTTTGAAACCTTCCTTGTCAAATTTTAGGTTGTCTGGAGTACATCCATTCAGAGATCTGGGGCAGTGCCAGCATTCTTAGCATGTTGAACAAGTCAGGAAAGGTACAAAAGAAACTGAAGTGGCAAGAGCTAGCCACTTGTGTTCGGTATAGAACTCTGCATTTTGTTTAGCTTTTTCATAGTGTCCCTTGTCAAAAACACTGCTGAATGGGGATGGCTTGGTGAATCTGACAAAAGGGTTTCAGCATTTTATAATATTTGGCATGGCTTTCAGAGAAGTGAAATGCGTGCCACAGAAGACGCTTTCCGCTGTGGCACCGCTGGATGCACTGGCCTTTCATTTCACTGACATGCATGCTATGGGGTGTAGAAATGCTACAAATTTCACTGAGGTTTTTTTGGCACCTAATCCCCTGGTGACAGTAAACATGGCATATGAAGGAATCCAGATCAGAAGTTACTTGTGCATTGCTTTACATCACTGCAAGCTTGCTGGATATGTTTTGCAAACTGCAAGAAGAGAAAACATCACTATTTTAAAATTTACTTCTTATTGGTACACTTTTCAGTAATGACAAACAAGGATGAAATTTCAGTTTCATGATTTAAGGCAATGAGTGTATTTAATCACTGCAGTTGCAGGAATAAATACCAGACTGAGAAAGTGGTCAGACAAGAGAATAAAGAGAAATGTTCTGATTTACTATCTGCTGGAGTAACATTGCAGCTATTTGAGGTAAAAATGGTCCAAATGAATTAAACAAATAAAGCCTGAGACTTTCATATGAACAAGATGACTATTTCAAGAAAACTGTGTTCTATCCTAGATCAGCTGCATTATATTTTCTTGCTTTTACATTTTTTACATTAGTCTCATTTATTGAATAAAGATGTCTCTATTGGTTTTGTTTATCATTAGTAAAAGGTAAATAAAATAAATTAGAAGTCCAAGAGAGAGAGAAAGCTGTGTGTCTGTTGAAAGGTGCCTTACTGGATCACAGACCTAGACGTTTTCCTGCAAAAGACTATCTGACCTGAAACTGATCAAAATGGAGAAGTTCCAGCTTTATTGAATATTCTCACAGAAGACCACTTAAACACTAAAAACTTTCTGCTTCTGAAATGCAGCCATCCTTACTATGTGGAAAATGAAGAGACTGTAAAAATGAGAGATGAGCAAAAGCTCTTGGAAATGCTTTGTTTTTTTTTAATGAACGAATAAAGAACTCCTCACTCAGCCTAACTTATGCAAACCAGATTTTCAAAATTATTGTGCGAACATTGAAATGAGTGCCCATTCCTTTCTACCAAAAGCTATCTTGGGCTCCTCCACTGATGGTGTTAAACAGAAGTTTTCTCTGTTCAGAAAATAGTTTTCCTATCTCTTTGGTAAAGAATGAAGCTTCTTTGCTTTGGGACAAGATATTTCCAGTCTATTTCAAGGTCTGAAATGTCTTCAAACCCCTGACTGGTTTGTTGAATCTAAATACATTCTCTTGGATCTTCTTTTGGCAGGTTTAATCATTACCTGGCAGAGTTCCAGGGCTAAGTATGTGGGGTTGTAGAATTCATTTGATATCTTGAACCTGGGGAGTTTCATTACCTGACTATCACTGTGGTAGAAAACACTGCACAAGTTCTAAAATTTAATTTCACGCTCCATTCGTTTTTGTGTCACTGCTTGTTCTGTGACACCCAGGCCTGCAAGTCTGTCTGCCCTTCCCTCCACATAAACATGTAGAAAGACAGCAACATTTGGATAGATATTTTAATCCCAACTTTTCAGTATCTGCTGGAAAACTCAGCATTAATTGTAGCCTTGCCCATCTCAATTATCAAGAAAGCAGTAGGTAGTAAAGGATGGTAAGCACTCTCCCAGGGAGTGAAAGATGTCCAAAAGAATAATAAGAAGGCTTTCCCACCTTTAACCATAGCACAGCAGAGGGCAACAAATGTAGCCAAGGTTATTTCAATCAATGCACATTTAATTATTATTTAATTATTGAACATTCCTGTCTGAAGCTGACCAATCAGATTACAGATTCTTGTCAAAAGTTAGATGGATATGTTTCCCTCTGGATGGGTGGATTGTGCCTAAAATAAATGGTAATTCAGACACAGGGACATACATCATTTTTAATTGACGAAGGCTGGCCCCTCAACAAGATTATTCAAAGCCTAGTGCCAACTAATTAATCTGCAGTGCAACACCATTGTAGCACTTTGGCTTGAAGTTAGTGCTTCTAAACTACTATTTAATTGTTTCAGTTCATATAATTTGGATTTATGAATAAACATGCTTGGGGCTTTTCTAACCCTTTCTTGCTGTAGTGAGCAAAGTTGTTTTGACTGAAGTGTTTTGAGTGAAGCACTGCTGATTTTCTAAATTCTAATAAGAATTTCTCAGGGTAACATCACTCTCACTGCATGGACTCTGTTTGCTGAAATCCGTGATTAAAAGTGCAAATGGAAAATACGATTCAATGTGCTGTCTTTCCTAAAGTCCCTGCTGCTTCTACTAGTTCTTAATTTAAATACTATTAGCTTTATTTGCAAACGGTTCTGTCCAGGAATGTAGTATAGAACAACATACAATAATCTTTGCCAGCTAAATGTCTTTATCACAATTTTTAATTAACTTTAATTAACAAACATGAATTCAACAGAATTTTAAATTACCCAGTAGTTGATTTTTTAATATTTTTGCTACTTTTCTATTATTTTTGTATTTATCTTACCCTCTTTGAAAATTCTGTGTCTGAAAAATAACCTATAAATCCAAAATGGGAAGACTAATTTTAAAGATATAAACTGTCATGGACTGTATGTGCAAATACCCTTGTTTTGCCCTATATTGCATGCTAGCAGGAGAAGGTACACAGTAATCAGCTAAGCTTGCAAGTTGCAACTTGAGCATTTTAGGATTTTTTTCCCCACACTTTGCAGTTTCTGCTATTAAAAGTAAACAAAGAATGCTTCATTTTGAAAATCTTGTTGCGTAGCAAAAGCTGATGATGATTTGGGTCATGCTACTTCCAAGAACATCCAAATCATACACTGGTGTTTCATAAACATCAACAGAGCCATCTGCAATCTTAGTCCAGGTGAAGAACTTGAAAGCCAATGGGGGCCTCCTTATAAATAGCCAGTGAGAAACTGAACATCAGTGAACTGAATTTTTAAGTCAATCACTTAATGTTATGACTAAAGTGTGGGAAAAAAGAAAGTGTAAATTCTTGTATACATACCACTGATCACACTTAAATTATGTTTGTCATGTCTCTAGTTTGAGAGCTGAAACTTGGCTTGTGTATCTGAAAAGCACAAAAAAATACGGGGGAGTTCATCAATTAATTTTTTCATATGACAGATGTTGGAGATAACCTGTTGAATTACTCATATTCCTGTAATGAAATGGTATGGATTTGTAATGCAAATATTTGGCAATAAGGAGAGCCATAAGAATCAAAACCCTACGTATTGTTTGAGATATTTTTGAGTAAAGCTGTGGATTGGAAACCAGTGGTTTCTGCTGGAAAGATATGGTAACAAGGAAAGTTACGGGCACAGGAAAAGGTGGTTTTTACATAGATTTGAAGATAATTTTGAAGGTCATAAAAGCAGATGTTCAGTCCTGACAGGGTAGGATATCCTAAAAGTAAAATGACTGGTTTCAACTACAAATGCAGACTGTGATTCAGTTAAAATTAGACCACGAGAAATTGCAGCTGTTTGAAGTAGGATAGCCAACTGCTTTTCAGCCCATCTGCCAAACTCCACTGTTTTTTTTTTTCAGGGGTTAAACAATAAATACGTGAGATAAGAGAAGTTATTCAAGATAAGGAATGACACAGTTTCTTTCCAAATCAGTCATGGCCAACACCACTTTGCTGTGGCTGTCATGATGTGTAATATATCCCTCTTTCCATCACATCCCCAAGAGATAGATGTGGGGCCTCTCTTGCCAGGACAAATGTGGATTTCTCTGTGGGGACTAGCACAGCAAGGTATTTATTGTTATCCTGAATATTGTGTTATCTAATATGGGTAAACAAGAGCATCATTTGGATGCTTGCCCATCCCAAAAGTTTGGGGTGTTTTTTAGTTTATATTTTCTTTGGGGTCTGTTTGGGGCTTTTTAATTGCATGTTTTCATTTTCGTTTGCTTTGTTGATTTTTGTTTGATTTTTTTTTTTTTTTTTAAGAGTGTGTGGACAATATTCTGGTCACTCAAAGGTTTGTCCTACAAAGACTTCTTAGTCTTACTTTGAGGCATGGATGACTATACATTTCAGGAATTACACTGGAAATATATGTGCTGTGTGTGAAAGGAAACCTGGTTTTGTGTTTAACTTTACAAGAGGAGTGTTTGCACAGGAGTTATTAGTGTGATTTACCAAGGGTGTTCAATCCCTGAACTCACAGAGAATGCATTGCCCAGCTGTTCAGGAATTGCATTGGATCAGCCCTTGCCTTTTCTTCCTAAAGCAAATATTGCTTGTGGGCATATGGCTGCAGAAAGGGTCACTACTTTTGCAATGTATGTTGGGTTTTCCGTCTCAGAGTGAGGGAAAAGGCAGTTCTTCCACTGCTTGGGATGGATCCACCCCAACCAGCTTCAGAGGTTTTCATAAGCATTACCAAGGAAGCTCAGAGAGTATTCAGGATTCCTAATGACTATGTTGAGAAAAAACACAAAACCCCCAAACATGCCCACAATACAAAGTGCTCTGAAAGTATTTGGGAAGAGGAAGATTTGTGTTACAGCTGGATAGCAGAGAGCAGTGCTGCAAGAGAAATAGAAAACAGGAGTGACATCAGCTCAAATTAAAAAGTAGAGAAGACTGTGAGAAACATAAATTTGTGAATAATTTAAGAGTGAGAAAGTGGAGGAGTCAGCAATATATGAAAAACTGTGTTTTCCATAAATTAATGTGTCTTAATGATACTTATTCCAAAGATTATGCATTAAAATACACTTTCATGTGTACACAGGTATGAATGCAGAATGCTGCTATAAATGTTGTTTGAACATTTGGAGAAGCTGCTGTTCTGCATCTGTGTTCCTCAGTCAGATTTGTGCAAGAATGCACAAACCCTTCAGGTTTCCTGACATTCCTGTAACGATGCCAGTAGTAGGGGTGGCATAGTCAGCAGCTGTGCATGGCCCACTGGGTAAGTGCATCTGCAGGAGAGTGCAGGTAGCATCCTCCCACCCTCCCTGACAAGGACAGCGTGCTAGCACTCACAGCTCATCGTGGAAGAGTGCCTGACCCCCAAAATACTGGAGAACAAACCTCAAGCAGCTGCACAAACACAGAGCTGACTACCAGCTTCTGTAATGGTGCTGAACTTGGTCGAGCTGACCACACAAGCAGGAATACTGAATTCAACACCGACAGTAAGGGCAGGAGGAGCTGAAAAACCCTGGAAAAAATGGCTGAAAGGGCCAACTAGTTAGATTTCTAGATAAAATCCAAATGTGCTTTTTAGACTCCTTCTTGATTATTCCCAAATACAAACAATTAAAGAAACATTTTCAACTACCTTTTAAAGCATGATTTGATGTGAAGGATCAAGGGCATGTCCAGTCTTTGAGAAAAGTGATGACGTTTTCAAACACAGCTTTGCCTGAGGTAGGTAGCACCTTTCAGTTGAATATTCTTTTGAATACAATATTTAAACAGGTAGTTATCAACAGGGAAAAGGCAGCCACAAAGCTGGTGCAGTCAGAGGGCTCTGCACTCAGAATGCTGCCTCCAGCCTTGACACAAATGAATACCTGATTAACAGGTGATACCATTTACTGTAAACAGTCATGTGGTTGTCTGGAGCAGCTGCTGTCTGCTAAACTGTCTACAAGAGCTAATGTGTTCTTTATAAGTTTTGTCTCCAGGTTCTGCAAGACATTTTGTGAAACTCATAAAAATCTCTGGGCCATAGCTGGAGTATCATAAAGGTAGCCACTGCTGGATGGGGAATGACAAATCTGCTGTAGGAGTAGGTTTGAGCACTCTACATGCCTGCAAGATTTCAAAGGAAAAACAGGCAGGCTTTTCAAACTTCTGGTACTTCCTGCTGTTATCAGGTCCCTCTATTTTTCCTTTATTATATTTTCAGTAACTTTAGTAAGGCTCTTACGATTAACAGCTTGAAGGAATATTAGAGGAAATAAAAAGGGAGAGACAACACTAATAGGCCTCTCTCTTGTTTCAGTGCTCTGTCTCAAATAAATATATGCAATCTGTGATCTTTTAAATAATTACCTGGTGTTCCATTACCTAGTCCCTCTTTGCAAACTTGTTTTAAGCTCCTGCAAATCCAGATCCCACCCAAATTCTGCCAGACTCATGCCAGGGTGTAACAATACCTGAAATGCTGAAAAAGATTGATGTTAAACTTCCATTGATTACTGTAAGGTAACGTGTTAAGAATTATTGATATTAATACATACAAAAGAGAATTAAGCAGAGAAGAAAATCATGAGGACAGACAGAAGGAAGGGAAGGTGCATTTGTGACTCTATGCATCCATGTGCCCAGAGTGGCATGGTAGATAAATCTATCAATTTCCAAACAACTAAAGTGGTATTGGTGCTTGTTCTTCTCTGCTATTTTGAACTAATATGTCATAAACCAACACTAGAAGAGTTTTTTGTGCAGTATCTCCATAGATACTAATGACACCCAGGAGATATAGATTTTTCTAGTTAAAGAAAATGACTTTTTTTTCTAAGTTTAATCATAAATCTGCAAATGCACAAGATCCAGTTCATCAAAGGTAGCTTTGTGCTTGTGGCCCACAGAACTCTTTGTAGCTTCCCTGCCCAAGGCTCCTGCTGAACTATGAAAGCACAGTTCCCAAAACCAAATATTCCTGTGTTGCAAAGGTGTGTTCTTGGTATGTGCATGGGAATTTAGAAATAGCCACAGATACCTGCAGAAATTTGAGACAGTGAAATCTCTGTGCAGAATCTCATAATTGTTTACTCTTGGTTTTTCATTGCCTAGCACAATGTGCATGGCAGCACTAGCAGGGAATAATTGATATTAAAAGAACCTCTCTCTTCTGCTGTACATTTTAGCGCCGTTTTCACCCCAGAGTTGTGTTTTCAGTGTGAGCAAGGTACATCTCACTGGCTGTTGATTCAGAGGAACCAATCTTCTGACTCCTGACCACACATGTCCAGCTCTCAGAATTGTATTGCTTTGCTCAAGTTAATTTGAAGACAAATGTCAGTTTCAACCATCTATTCAACCACATTTTTAACTGTCCAGAAATGGGATGTATGGTTGCCTCAGGGCTCACCAGGGCACTGTTTCCAGCCTACTAATGGAAAGACAGAGATCCTGCATTGCCTGAAGCCTGCTGGCAGTGGTGATGGCAGGGATGGATGTCCCCTATGGTCTCTCAATGTTCAGCTCAGCTGACCCAGAATTCAGAAAAGAGAACTGGGGAATGGCTTTATGTTAAAGCTGGGGTTCTATAGAAATGTTGGTTAGCACCAAGTGAATTTTCATAGAATTGTTCAATGGTTTGAGTCGGGAGGGACCTTTAGATATCATCTGGTCCAACCCCTTTGCAGTGAGCATCTAGAACAAGATCAGATTGCTCAGAGCTCCATCAAACTTGACCTTTAATGTTCCGGGGATGGGACAAGCACCACCTCTCTGAGCAATGTGAGCCAGTGTTTCATCACACTTACCATAGAAAATTTATTCCTTATATCTAGTCTGAATCTTTTGTTTAAAACCATTAACCAACATCCTATGGCAACAGGCCCTACTAAAATGTGTATCTCCATCTTTTTTACAGACCCCTTTTCGGTACTGAAATGCTGCTCTAAGGTTTCCCCAGAGTCTTCTCCAGGCTGAACAATCCCAACTCTCTCAACCTGTCTTCATAGGAGAAGTGCTCCATCCCTCTGGTCATCTTTATGTCCCTCCTCCCTTAGGTCCTGCATCATGTTCCTGACAGGTGGGTGCATGGGAGCATGATCTCTTCACGCCTTGACTGGAGGCCAGGAGGAGAGGTGGCCTTTCAGCAGGATAGGGTGCCACCAGCCTGCTGGTGGCAGGGTGGGTCAGCAGCACCTGTGTGAGGGCAGCAGTGCGTGTGGCATGAGTGGGACCAAACCTGCCAGCCGTGGCCGAGGTGGGATACTGTCAGTGGGCCAGTGTGCATTGCTGCAGGATGCCTGGGCTCAGCAGTCAGCCAACCTCCCTGCTTTCCTGAAACCAGGTCCTGCAACATCCAAGGTCACCCCCAGCACATGCAAACAGGCTGTCACTGACTGGTGCAGGGGATATATTTTTAGTGTGTTGGAGGCAGTCTCCTAGCTACAGCTTGAAGAGCTCAGCTGGGCAGGGGCTGGCAGTCCTCAGTCTGCACGAAAGCAAACACTGCTGATGAATCCTGCTGTTCAGGCCAAATCCTGCTCCAGGCTTGCTGCTGTGCTTCCCCTTGCCTCCCCCTTAGCTTGGCTTTCAGGGTTTGGTGGGAACATTGCCCAGGTATTCCTCTGGGTTCCTGGAGTGCAACAAGTGACCGACATTGTTTACATCCTCTGCTGAGCTAGAAATGGTCTTTTGTTCAAGTGCAGAGATGGACGCTCCTGGCTGTCAGGATAAAAGACCAAATATTGTTTATGTTGCCTGTAGTAATCTATCTCACATCTGCCAGAGTCTGGCTTTATGTAAAGATGTGAAAGAACATTAATTCCTCTTTAAGAGCAAGGCTATTAAAAAGTTATTTTAATTTTAGGCATGAATTCAGAATTTCCACTCTTTTTGAAGTTGCTTGTCTTCCTTAAATTGCTATCTGTCTGAGAACTGTTTATGGATAATAAAATGTCTTTAAAGATTCTCTTTTGTTTTGGAAAAACTTTGGAGATAATTTGTCTGGCAACTCCTGGATGTTTCGCAGACACTGCATGGCTGTTGTTNAAACTTGACCTTTAATGTTCCGGGGATGGGACAAGCACCACCTCTCTGAGCAATGTGAGCCAGTGTTTCATCACACTTACCATAGAAAATTTATTCCTTATATCTAGTCTGAATCTTTTGTTTAAAACCATTAACCAACATCCTATGGCAACAGGCCCTACTAAAATGTGTATCTCCATCTTTTTTACAGACCCCTTTTCAGTACTGCAATGCTGCTCTAAGGTTTCCCCAGAGTCTTCTCCAGGCTGAACAATCCCAACTCTCTCAACCTGTCTTCATAGGAGAAGTGCTCCATCCCTGTGATAAACTTAGTGGCCTCNACTGACTGGTGCAGGGGATATATTTTTAGTGTGTTGGAGGCAGTCTCCTAGCTACAGCTTGAAGAGCTCAGCTGGGCAGGGGCTGGCAGTCCTCAGTCTGCACGAAAGCAAACACTGCTGATGAATCCTGCTGTTCAGGCCAAATCCTGCTCCAGGCTTGCTGCTGTGCTTCCCCTTGCCTCCCCCTTAGCTTGGCTTTCAGGGTTTGGTGGGAACATTGCCCAGGTATTCCTCTGGGTTCCTGGAGTGCAACAAGTGACCGACATTGTTTACATCCTCTGCTGAGCTAGAAATGGTCTTTTGTTCAAGTGCAGAGATGGACGCTCCTGGCTGTCAGGATAAAAGACCAAATATTGTTTATGTTGCCTGTAGTAATCTATCTCACATCTGCCAGAGTCTGGCTTTATGTAAAGATGTGAAAGAACATTAATTCCTCTTTAAGAGCAAGGCTATTAAAAAGTTATTTTAATTTTAGGCATGAATTCAGAATTTCCACTCTTTTTGAAGTTGCTTGTCTTCCTTAAATTGCTATCTGTCTGAGAACTGTTTATGGATAATAAAATGTCTTTAAAGATTCTCTTTTGTTTTGGAAAAACTTTGGAGATAATTTGTCTGGCAACTCCTGGATGTTTCGCAGACACTGCATGGCTGTTGTTGGGCTGTTACTAGGATGACTGGAAGTCAGGCAGGGTTACCTAAGTTTCCAAATTTCTTTGTGCTATTAAAGCAGACAATGTAACTGCTTCAAAGTGCAGGTCATCCATCTAACTCAGTAAAATTTGAGCAGCATAGAAGACTGAGCTTTGAGACTAATAATTTCTTCTTTGGGAGCAAAATATCTAACTGTGTCTTGAATTAATTGAGTTAATTTCTTTTTTTTTTTCCTCCGTATTTGCTTCCTTTTGCTCTTTGAAAAGAGCTGCATTTGTTCTCTGAGAGTGGAGGGACTTTTTCCTTGTATTTACTCTGATACATGCTGCACAGGAACAAAGAAACCTCTTGTTCAACTTTCATGAGTATTCTCCAGGGACCTAGACTTCTTTTGCTGCTAACATTATTTTATTTTCCATTTATAGTTTCATATTATGCATGCACAGATCTCATCAACATTTATTAAATAGTGGAATAAATTCTGAATTTACCCTACTGCAAAAACGTGGAATAGGTTGACCACAATCTTGGAGAGGGAGTGATGTACGTGTACCTGTACCATGCCAGGGTTTGGTATGGAATGGGTACCAGGGTTATAGTCCAAGAAGTTTTTTAAAAACTACTTTCCTCTGTGGTATCACCATGAGAATTTTCCTCTCCAGTTACGAGTATCTCTGTATCTCCAAAAACCAGAACACTTTAGTGTACAGTTGTGATAGAAGAGAATCCTGTATTACTAAAAAAGAATGAACTGAATCCCTGTACAACAAAAACTGAACACTGTTATTCACCTTTGAGAGGAGCTATTCGTTAGCTGAGGAACAAATGCATTTTGAGGATTCTATTTTATATAGCCCAGAAAGAAACAGAAGTCTTTTCATATCTTTTATAACTTATGGGGTTACTATTAGCAAAAAAAAACAAACCAAAAACAAAAAAACCCAACCCAACCAACAAACAAACAAACAAAACCCCCAAATCAAAACAAAAACAAACAAGCAAACAAAAAAAGAGAACTAATTCCAGAAAGCTTGCATATATTATTACAGAAAAGCTCTAGTATAGAATAAATATGGTTCTGCCCTCTTCTCTGAGTCTTTTGTTTTGTTTTGTTTTGTTTTGTTGGAAATTAACTAGTATAACTCTTACGCTTGTAAAAAGGTATTTTTTCTTATGCAGAGAAGCAATTCCCAAATTTGCTGGGAACTGTTTTAAAGAACACAGTAAGGTCACAATGCTCCGGCCTTTCTCATACCATATCTAATGCTGTAATCTCATATTCTCCCTTTTCTTGAGTAAGCCTACCCCTTAGGTCCATGTCTTCCATGGAGTCAGCAGAAGTAGGCAGTAATTTCCCTCATGACCGTAGAGAATTTGAAATCTGTTCGAGTTATACAGAAGTTTTCTGTGACATTCAAATGTCTCTACCTTTCTCTAGGCAACAATGAAGGTGCTGTAGCTGCCACAACCTAATTTTCAGCCAGGCCAGGTCTTCCTAAACTGCAGTATGTGGAGCAGAGTGAACTAGCACATTGCTGGACTGTCGTGTCCAGCTGCCAGCTGCTGCCATCGCCAGCAGTGCCAAGTATCCAAGACACATTTGGGAACACCTAAAGCAAGCAATGAATCACAGCCTGTCGTCTCTAATTATATGTCACTGGACAAGGTAGTATTGGTGTTGGAGTGCATGTGGGCTGGTAAACCTTTGCTGGAATGGATGGACTGTAAGAAGACCATAAGGGCCAAGAGACCCACTTCTTCCCTTGTTGAAGTTTTCAGATTAAGGCTCCCCAGGGGGGCAGACTGCTCTTGCCAGCACACAAGTCATTACTGAATGGAAGGAGGAGCATGAATTTTTATGGCCTGTGTTATTAAGCAAGTATAACTAGAAGATCTAACAGCCCTTTTTGGATTTCAAATCCATGAAAACATATGTGGTGTCATAAGATCCTCATTGTTAACAGCGCAGCCTTTTCCCTTTGGTTCAAAAGGCGGCAATCAGTTGCTACTTGCTGGCTGTAATACATTGTTTAATTGTCTCTAGAGGTATGCAATTGATGTCGCATTGTGCTTTGTTAATTTTCTTTCCTTTTCATACTGTCACATACCTTTTTTTCCCTAACTCTTACTTTTATAGGTTCACTAAGTGCTACCTCTTCTGGGAAATAACCCTGTGTTTGAGCTTCAGTTGTTCATGGTGTTGAGAGCTCTGGACCCTCTCCAAGAAAGCTCTTAAGAGAATGGTCAGTTTTAGGTGTATGAGCAGTCTGGGCTGAGAGGCACCATGGTTTTGAATGGAGCTCTGGGAGCATAGTAGCCATTTTGCCAGAAATCAATTGATTTAAACGTATAAAATGTCACTCTTTTGACTAATACGTATTGAAGGTTCCTTGAGAGCATCCCTGAAGCATTAAGGCGGCCATTGAGCACTTGTTAACACCCTGTTGAATACCTATGACTCTGAAGAGGTCCAGAGAAAACAGAAAATGAGAGAGGAAAAAAGGTCTTGTTAAATAATTCTGTATTCAGATTTTTTTTTTTCAGAAAAAAAGGAAAACCTCAGACTTCGGATGTTTATCTCCTTTTAGAGATCTACAGAAATCAATATTCAAGCTAAGATAAAAATGTGTAACAAAAACAAGAAGAGGAGAATAAAGAATGTTTGAAAAGAAACAGCAGAGCCTGGCCTGATGTATTTGAGCAAGGGCTGATGTTAGGAATTTCCATGTAGAATAAGCAAAATAAAATGTCATCTCACGGTTTAAATACTGCCAGATGATTCAATATACTTTTCACAGCATTCTTTCACCATGTGATATTCTCTTATGTTTGTTGAAGTCAGGAAATGAGAAACTGCTTGAAAGAGAAAGGTTAGGCCTCATGTCACTATATAATATATGCCCACAAGCCTATTACATTAACAGAGCTGCTTAAGATAGTTCAGAATAGAAGACAGAGTTAATTTCTACCGCAGTATATTCTCACTGTGGTCTGCTGACAGAAATCAGTGTATCGTGCTCTTGTTAAATTAAGGTTCACAAGGAATAGGACCGATGAGGAAATTATATCTTTCTTGGGGAAGTTGACATTTGAAAAAAAGTTTTTAGCTTGAAGAAGGATGAAAAATCAAACTCTTACACATGTTCATTTCAGCAGTCTGTTAAAGAAGACATGTTGATTTGAGTAAATTAAAACATTTTATGTCAATATTTGTAGACATTTCATTTAGATTCTGACTCTCATTTACAGTTTCTGCTATAGGTACTTTGAAGTTCTGAAAGATTGTTTCAACCAAAGATGAATTTTTATACTAATAATATTGAAACTGAAAATTTTGATAGTCTTTTAAATAGACTTTGGAGTAATTTGAGAAAAAATACTTTTTGCAACACATGTTTTTCTTTTCAAAGCACAACTCTTTCCTAAAGGAAAAATACTTTATCTGAAAACCTCTCAGCCACCCATAACAATTAATTAAGCAATACATGTTTTAATTACCTCTCTGTTTATATTCTCTGTAGTTTCCCAGACTTGAAGGAAACTATTAAAGCAAGGGTAGATGGGATTGTCTGTTCTACTCACACTCATAAAACTCAAATATTGGGGTCTGGTGAGGTGTCAGCCTAGTTCAGAGCCTGCCATGTTAGAGGTTTTGTTCATGACCAGAGGCACATACAAGGCATTAACGTATCAATGTCACACAAAGTCTGCACCTATGTGGAAGGGGCTTGGAGGGGAAGAAAAGATTTTTCACTAGTTGTATTTTTTTTAATTCATATGGTTGACTGTCACTGTAGATAGGAAAATACAACTGAAATTTTGCCCTTCTTATCCTGGTTGGTGTAAGAAAATTCTGTCTTTTTCATAAATTTGTGATTTTTCAATTATTTCTGGGTTTAGCAACATTTCTGTTTCCCACCTCTAAATTAGAAAGGGTCAATACATCCTGCCTCTTTCTTACTCCTTTGGCTTTAAGATGTAATTCAAGAATTAAATGTTTTACATGTATTTTACAAGGAGAGCTCTAAATGCACGTGAGTGGTCTTTACCATTAGTAAACATGAAGTAGAAAATAGCAATGAATTATAACTTAAAGGCTCAATAGGATTTAAAAATCAGCTGGGTCTGGCATAACATATGCAATCATTTGGAGGCAATTCATTTTTTAACAAGTTCTGCCAATATGTTCATTCATCCACCTTGCTGATGTGTTGGTGTTGCTGTAGCTGCCAAGGCAGAGGCTGCTTGTGGCTGCTCTCCCTGTGCTTGACAGCCCTTGCTGCCCAGCGTAGGCCTGTGCACCCCACTCTGGCGGGCACCCCTGCCCTCTGCCATTATCCTTCCTGGGGTCTCCTCCTTGGTGGGATGGCAAGTCCCCCTGTCCTTCTGAAAACCTCCCTGTGCCACCCCCAGACCCGGCTAGGGAGCTACACTGGGTTCAACCCCTGGGACTTCATGGCTCTCAGTGGGCTACAGGATGGTCTGCTGAAACCTGCTGATGGCTGGTAAATAGCCCTCAGGGTGTGCTTTACCAAGCAAAGCATATCTCCTTTCCCTGAATATAGCCCATCAGCTTTGGTACATGGCAAGGAAGCAAATCAGGGCTAGAAATGGGAATTTACCAGTCTGGAGTAATCCATAGGTTTTTTTACCTCTTCTCTATTAGATGATTTACATCTATGCAAATATTCTATTCTGGATATGTAATTGCATTTATCAGGTTTCTTCTGTGATTTGGCAAGGATATGTGCTTACACTTTCTGTACAGGTATGAAAAATGTATTCTGTATGCTAAAAGGACAAGATAGCTCAGCTTCTTTCAAGGCCCATCCGTAACTCAAGAAGACCAACAAGATGTGTTTCTGAGAGCATTTCGGTTCAACACACTCCATTTCACTCTTCAGAAGGAGCTGGAAATGTGCAGTTGCAATCTTGGATCTCTCTTTTTTCAGAATAATTTCTGCTGCTTTCTTGTTAGCCTCTGACTCTCCTCCAGAACTAGAACTTCTTCAGGCTTTATGCTGTCTTCACCCATTTAAATCTTTGAAAGGGGTGAAAGGAGAGAAGGAACTTTTACAGGCTGTGGTCACCTTTGTAACCTTCATTCCAAATGCTGGAGAAGATACCAAAGTCCACATTTTTTCTTTGCTGAGGATTGTAAATAATTCACTAAAAATCTTGTAAATAATCATAACCCATTGCATTTTCCAGACATGACAGAAGAAGGAAAGGACTTTCAAAGGCACGACATATGAGATTATTTCCATGATCTTTTGACCATAAAAGAAGAATGCATACATGAAATTGTTGAATCCAGTCTGTCCTCTGTTGGGTACCTACTAATTTATGCAGGCATATAAATTACTCAGCATCAGAAGTCTGTATATTGTATGGCCTCAAGTCAGCAAGACAAACAAGTACATGCCTAATTTTAAGCAGATGAGTTGTTTTAAGGAAAGGGCTTTTGTGAAAATTTAGAATTAAATATTTTCTACAAAGAACTGAAACAGATACATTGCTTCCAGATGAGCCTCCTTACAGAATACAAACATTCTGACATCTGAATACGCTGATGTACCATACTCCATCCCAACCAGACCAAATACATCTGATTTTTCAACAGAAATACAGAATATTTAACCATGGCAGAGCCACTGTCTGCAGGTGGAAGAAGCTGGACTTTCTTACAGTCTTCTGGAGTTTTTATTCTGGAGAGCAGCAAAACTCCTCTGTGAACAGAATTTATTCAGTTTTTCAAAGCAGTTGACTTGTTCAGCCTGTGCTTCAAAAAAAGAGGCCTTTTGAGTATTTCTGTCAAAGTCTTGTATAAAAATTTTGTTTCTCCCGTCAAAGCAAATAATTCATATGGTGGCAAGCCACATACATGCCTTATAAATGGCATTGTGAAAATATGTAGATGGCATCCTACTTTCCTCAAATCAGGTATGACTAGGGCAACAGCTGCTGCCTTTCTAGCTTGGGTAGAAGGTGTATGACCACCTAAAAACAGGATGTTTTCTCCTTGTATGAAAATCACGCAGGTTTTACTGATTGATGCCAAAGAATCAAGGCAATACAGTAGTCCAAAAATTCAAATGCTGACAGTCTTCCTTTTGTTGCATAACTTGGTCCAATGCCATGGAAAATACATCAAATTAATAAAAATGAAACACAGAGTTTGTCCTTGTATGTGCTATTGAGGCTTTATGAAACCACTTTTCTTGATTTGTTGTTTGTTTGTTTATTTTTTGACACTGTGGAGAAGTCTATATGGTGAATAATTAACTTAGGAAATCTTGGAAGTCTAGTATCTCTGAAGAAATGCAAATACCTTTGAGCTTCCTCATGGTTTAATGGATTCTAAGGAAATGGTTTGAATTGGTCCACTGACTGAACAGTGTCAGCTCAAACCCACAATTTTGAGTAGCATGAAGATATTATTTGGCAAAAAAAAAAGAGTTCTTTTAATGAAAGTGGTTAAAATCTTATGACAAGAAAATGGTAAATTAAATCTCCTGCCTCAGTAAATGGGAGGATCTGATAGAATAAACTGTAGGAGAGCAGCAGGAAAGGGTAGAGGCAGAGTCCTTCTTGACCAAGAAAATGTAAAGCATTTTGTAGATTAGCCTAAGGTGGGAGCTGAAACTTGTTCCTCCATGGCACAAGTTGACTTCAGCTTAGAAAGAGGAGTGACAGAGCTGCATGCACACATTTTCTAGCTGGGGAGGAAAGATATCCACAAAAGACCCTTAACTTTTTATTTTGGGAACTGAAAGAACATCAAAATAGACCAAATTTTTAGTGCAGACAGTACCAGTGTTTGGTGAAATGAAAGCAAACCTTTCAGAATTTGCTGGGGAAATTAGCAGGAAATTAGAAAAACCTCCCCCAACTCTATTTTTGCCTTTCATGTCATTACATTGTACTATCCAGATTTAGTACAAAGAAATCATAGCTTAAGTATTGAAAATGGTAGTTCTTGAAATATCAGGGAAAAAAGCTTTCTTAAGAGCAGTAAATCTCAAAGAACATTTCATACAGGTGCAGGTGCTTAGAGAAACTTTTTGCTTCACATAATTAAATCTATAAAGATCTCAGACACTTTGTGTTTAAAATAGCTTTTTATCATCCAGCACTGAAAGCCAAAGTTCTGGTTTAATGCAAGGCTGATCTAATGTTCCTTAAAATCAAGAGTGTTCTATTTATCATTGTTAGAAATCTCTGTCTGGTATATTTTTGTCTGCATTTGCATTAGTGCTTCTGAAGTTGTCCCACAGTTTTATCAACAGTGCTACTGAAAATAAGAGAAAGCTGAGAATTTGCATGTGCTAACCAAAAAAGTTTAGTTGCCTAAGGTACTCTCCTCACCTCAGCCACAAAGGAGCCGCAGTGAACTGGTCTGACATGCAGCATCTGTGACTCAAAATTGGCTGCAATTGAAATAAACACAGTTCATCTAGAAGATGAGTCAGAGGAAAATGGCAGCTGTGAGGACTTTTCTCAAGGATGAGACTTGCATCTGCTCTGTGTGACACTTTTCTCCTGACTGCTATTTTGAATGGCCATCTGGTGTGAGTTTGTTCCAGCCACGTACATGTTCTGAGCAGTTTCTCCATCTACTTCGAGTGCTCGGAGGCCCAGGCTCCACAGGCCAATGCAGATATGATCTGGGAAGCAAGCCTAACCATATTGCAGCTGAACATCACTGCATCTCCAAAGAAGCCAAGAGAACTGGCTGAAGAAGCAGTTTCCAAGACACCAGATGCTGTTTCAAACCAGTCATGCAAAGCTTGTTTTCTTTTTAATAGCTTGTTTTTGTGCCGAGGAGATAGGTGGGCACAGAGAGAGGGATGGACAAAGTTGCAACTCTGGTCTATGTGAAATGCACATACTGTGTTTTGCTATTGAAAACCAAGATGCTTCTTGTTCATGACAAACACGAAAGCCACTTTTTGATGTTTGTGTTCCCTCCTCTCCTGGTGTCATTGCAGGAAAGAGGTGCCAAAAGTTTTAATTCTTGTAATGTGACTTTCTAGCCATATGGCAGTATATTTTTGGTTGAGAGCAGGAGATTCCCGGTTTCAAAGTTACCTTTGTATCATGATTCCCTCCTAGTCTCTGCCCTCCTTTTTTACTTCACCATTTCTTTCATCACTCTCTCTTCTGCTATCAGTCCATAACCACTGATTGTCGTATTTTATTTAAAGAGTAACTTGGAGAACTACAACACAATATATTTTATATCCCAATTCTTGAGGATCTTTTTGAACATGTAATAGGCTTGTAAATATTTCCAGCAATTTTTTTTTTAATCCATCCTCATCAAACTAGGGAGTAGCTGCTACTGATGTATAATCTGTTCTTCATCTTCTTCCTAGTACTGCACCCAAATTCTTTGGCAGCTTGCAGAAACTTAGTGCTTGTTTTGGAATGTCTTTGATCATTGAGTTGGGGCCAGGACATGACATTCACAGCTGAGTTGTACCTTCAGCATTTGCCTTTTCTGCATCCACAGTGGTGATTTCCATCAGCTTTAAGTTTGGTTTCATTGTGTTGCCCCGAAGCTGTTGATCAGAGAGCCTCAGATCTCTCATATCTGGCAGCTCCCATAGATGTCAATCACCACTGATGGGGACAAGAGGAGGAATAGTCCATTTTCTACTAAATGAAAGTACTTTTTAATATTGCACAATAGATTACAATCCATTATTTCAAAGCCTATATTTACAACATCTTCTCAGAGCAATAGCCTCAGCTGTGCACTCCTGCTTGGTTGGTTTGTGTGGGATCAGAAATGCAGCAGCTTAAACTACAGGCTGAATGGAGAATAAGCAGTTAATGCCTGGTTTGGCATTACTGATTCCTCTGCCAGCTGCATTGAACAGGTTTAATTCTGTATTACTCAGAAGAATTGCATATGCATAAAATGAATATCTGTGGTTCAGAAATCAATTCCCCGGTCTTCCAAAAGTCTTCTTAATCAGATGCACATTTCTCACATTACTCTGAATTTCTTTAACCACCCCATGGAAATGAGGGTAAAGCTGACATTTCAGATTTTATTAATATCTAAGAAAAAAAAAAGTCTTACAGTTTTCACAATCAAAAAGTGTTTAATACCAATCTAGGTGAAATAGTTAATTAAGCACAAGCTATTTTTAAAAAGTGTTATGCTTCAGCTTTCCTTAAATAGTTTTTTCACTGTAAAATTAATGCATAAATTCTGCATGTCTTTATGGTAATAATTTTATTTTCCCACTCAACTATGGGAAAATAATTTTTTCTGCTGTGGCATCCATTTTTCCCTCCTCTTTTGTAGCATTTTCAAATAAATATAGCAGAGCAATCAGTGGATCTTTAGAAAACACACAAAGGATTAAAACAAACACATCAATGAATTGTAGGCCTGTTGTTCTATTTCCTGCTCCACATGATATATTTAGCACTCATCAAGCTTTCAAAAGTTAATTGGAAGTCTTAAGTGTTTCCCTTATTTCACATTTCATTCTCCTGATGCAATGAGAAATTAACAACACTGGGAAACAGAAACTCTGCTTGTCTTAGCACAGTGTGTTATACAAATGCACAGATCTAAGTAGCTGAACCCTCAATCTCAATCAATTAAAATAGGCTTACTTTTAATGCAATTGTAAGCTAAAAGCTAAACATGTACAGACACATTCAGTACACGATGCAGCAGTTCTGTGAGTGGAAGATTATTGATTCTGTTCTAGCTATTGGTGGCATTCAGACCTGGAGCTGATGGTGTTAGTTGGTACCTTAAGTTATTAAAGGCAACTGATATAAGGCTCTATAAGGGCTGGGCATCAAAGGAGATGTATCAGATCCCATTAGCCAGGTACACAACAGTGGAGCCTGCAGCAGCTCAGTGGCCTTGAGCACAACTTGAAGTTTGGAAGGTGCTACGCTCCTACATTCCTATAGAAGCCCATTTTCCAGCTCCTGACCTCTCCCTTGTTCCCTCCACCACTTCCTCTTTCCTTCCAGCACTCCTTGCAAGGTCTTCTGACATGAGGCAGCTTCTTCCTTCTCCTTCAGAGAGCTGAAGGCCCTCAGGAAAGGTAGTGGGAACATAATGGAGAGTTTCTTTGTGTGTGGTTTTAGTCAATGGGTGACACATTCTTGGGTGCCAGAGGAACAAATTCTTGTGCCTTTTCACCCCATGAT
>VYZR01106917.1:53849-64293 GCA_013400675.1 Oxylabes madagascariensis
GGGATGGCACTGCATTCAAAGTAGAGCCATTCTAACCACAAGCAGCACTGCTGGATTAAGACCACAAAAACCTTTTTCAAATTCTGGGCTCCAGGAATGAGATAAGACTCTCGGAAGTAAGAGAAATGACTGAGAGCAGCTGTAAGTGAACCAGACCCTGCAATAAAAATAGGAAGCAGAGTTCTTTGCATCATGCAGACTGCCTGAGCTGTCTGGTACCACAATGGGGAGTGGGAAAACACAACGACCCTTCTCACTTCTCCCATGATTATAAGGCAAATTCATAACTTACTAAAAGTAAAATAAACTGACATAACTGAATTCCTTCTGCCATGCAACACCATTTTTCATGGTTGACAAGAAAAATTGAAAATTATCCCAAGCCCTAGGTATCAGAGATTCATTCAAATTTATCAGTAAAATAAAGAACTTATTAAACCTTAAAACAAAAAAAAAAAATACTGCCCCTAAACAAAAGACAGGGAGGAAAAAAGAAACAGTCAGATTCAGATATCTGACACTAACCCTCTCTCAAACTTCCTCCTGATGATCCAAGTGAAAGAGGCTATGCTAGCACACACATTCCTCTGTGCACTGCGTGCTCCAGATTGCAAAGCATGTTCCAAAATACTGGGGGGTAAACTAATTTTTAAAACCCTAAATAATTTCTGTGATTTTTTTTTTTCACTGAAGAAGGATTTACAAAGTCTTCTGACAACTGCAAAACCGTGACTAAATTTAGAGAGTATGTTTAAATGGACTAATAATATACAGATGCTTTTGTTGCCAGGAATCTATTTTGTAAAATAACATAATTTTAAATTCTAATGTGAAAGCTTTCATGTAAGAAGAGTTGCATTAGAAAAGACACAAATAAATTACCAGCACGTAATACACAGGAATATGAAATGGTACTCTTGTTATACAGTGTGAGGGAGTTCTGAAAACGCTGTCAAACTTCATTAAGAGGAATGTTATGCTTACTCAAAATTACTAAAACATTCCAGGCTTTTTTGACTGTCCTATGCAATAAAGCAAACCTATTAGCAGTACACTATAGCTGAGATGGCAAGAATTTGCTAATAGTTTCATGCTGATTAAGCAACAGGCAGTAAGTGGTGCCCTGTGCCCGCCACAGCGAGCACAGCCCTCCCCCGTGCTGCTGAATTACAATTCCATGCTCAGCACTCAGCGGATCAGCTGGAGCCACCAGCCTTTAGAGAACATTCTCATTGAAACTACAAGTATAATAAAGTATGGCAGCACTATCCGCCGAGCTGTCGGGGGGGAAAAATGCTTTAAAGGACATGTATGTATGCTTGAGTATATAGTAATGCTCAGCACATGAAGCTGTTCTTGCAAGCTGACAGAAAGCTGGTGTTTATCTGCAGAAAACACAGATGGAATGGAAGCTGAACTTCCTGGCAGTCTCCAAGAGAAAAATTAATTAATAATTAATGTATTTAGAATTACTGGATACACGAATACTTTCCCATCGATTTCTATGTTGTTCTCCAGCGAGATTTCCATTGAGCTCATATAAAAAGGTGAATTATGCAACTGCAGGCATTGTAGGAGCTCTGGGTTCCAGGTCCCACGAGGGTCTGTTGAGTAACAGTGCTGAAAGCTGATCAGTCCACTGCCTAGAGAGCCTTCTGCAGCACTGCTGGCAGTGTCAGAGCTTATTCTGCTTGATAACTTAAGATTTTGCTGTTCAGCCACATCTAGTACAACAGCTATATAAAAGATATAAGGCTTATTGGGAAAATTTAAGTGCCTGAATAGGCTTTAGGCTAACATTGCTCCAAATGCTTTTGTCTTCACGAGAGCAGTAATTGAGTATGGAGGGTGATTAGCTGTATCTCCTAAATAACACTTACTGGAAGCTGTGTTAGAGCTGTGCATTTCAGATTGCCACTGAAATGGGGGATTAGAGGACGGGCAAACAATCTGGCACAGCAACAGTACAGCAATCATAACAAAACCTCCAGTGAAGCCTCAAGCTTCGAGATGAGCCTTGCAGCCATAAACCCCCTCAGAGGAATGCAGGGAAATGTTAAACTTCTAAACTCTGCTAAGAACACATACTTTCCATTTTAGCACATGGATTCATCTATTTTGAGCAGAAACTGAAGTTTTATGCCCCCTTTTGCCATGGCAATACAGAGCTTTGGGCCGTAATGGCTGGCACACCATGACAAAATGCACCTAGTAGCTGCAAGAAGTTACAAGTATCAATTTTTTTAAAAGTCACTTGTCGTAAATCATGCTTTTATTGATATTCTTAGCATAATGCATTAATAAGAGAAGATCCTTTAACATGAAGAAGATTCAGACCAAGAAGCTGTTTGATATGGTTTTGATGGCTTTTCATAGGCTTCTTTCTCCACATAAACCTTCCCTCAATAAAGACTGAAGTTTAGAGATTACACAAAAGCAATTTTCCCCACACTATTTAAATTTTTTTAACATAGTTAAACAATTTCAGCTAATAAATAATTTTAATTTAACCATTTAAAAGATTAAGACATCATGCTCCCACTTACTCATTTATTATTAAAATAGATAATCTAAAATTTCATTATTTTAAAAATCTAAATTCATTTTCACCTGGCAGATTTCAAACAATGGTCAAAACATTAGACTCTCCTGTCCTTAAAACCCACTAGTTCCTGTATTAGATTATCCTTTATTAAATCTGTATTCAGATCCAGTATCCTCTCACATGTTTACTGTGTTAACACTGAATATAATTAGTGGGTTCTATGACAGACAGCAAGACTTTTTTACAAGGTGCAAGACAAAGTCACTGTACAAGGACTTAGAAAAGAGATTACAATTCCATTTTCAAGGAGTCTTTGGTATTTTAGGACACTGCATTTCTTTAGAACCCTCCCTGTCTCCCAGTATATTGGAATGGGACATTCACCAGCCTGCCTGAAGCAAACAAACCTTAAGGCAAAAAGCAATAGATGGGGAAAATACTTAATATTAAAATTAATCTATTTCTGGTTTTTCCAAAACTTTGCATGTGTTCTGTGTTTCAGACTCCTCTGACGAGGAGAAATACCTCTGATTTTGGCACTTACAGAAATGAAGTTCACAGCTCCACTAGAGAAGTATTTTAAAATTAAATTCCCATTATAAGTTGGGCTCTTAACAGGCTCTTTATATATTGTCACCGCCAGTACACATAAGTACTCAGCTGTTTAGTTTGCATGTTGAAGTTTCTAATTAAACCATTAAAATCCCACCTATATTGGCATCTGTCACTTACACTGGAGTGGAGAGAGATACAAAGAATTAAGACAAAATGTCACAAGGCCTTCTAAATTCCCAGGACACTGCCTCTATTCTCAAGACAATGTACATGCTACAGCACACAAGCAAAACTGAAGATTTGTTAGGGCTGCTTGAAGCCCCTCAATCTCATGTACTTTAATGACTTAGGACAAAGAACACCTCCTATTACATCACGTATAACATTTCTTTCTGGTAATGAAAGATAAAGTAGAAAGCCAAGTCTCATGCCAGAGAAGACATACAGAGAACACTAGGTCAAGATTTCAGTTTAAAATTTTTCCTTAAAAGACATAATATGATGAGCAAAGTAAGTGTTATCAGCATATTTATAAGAGGTCTTCCAAATTTTGAGTAAAGCAGGAATATTTCCCTCAGTAGGTGTTTAAAATCACACCAAAAAAAGCCTATACATAACTATGCCATGGTGCTTCTAAGATATTTTTAATTTTTTTTAACTGAGCTAGAACAGGCTATGATCACTACTGTTATAACACTGGAATTCTGTTTTGCAAAAGTATACTGAATAGCAGGAAGAACATTTTTAGAAATATATCCAACCCACTGTGTCTAACTTAAAGAAGTTAGAGATTTTTTAAGATGCTAAAGCCAAGTACACAATTGTACAGACTTTTCTCAAAATCACAGAAATACTCAGCAATAGACTATTACGTACTGCTTACAGCAGAATTAAGCAAAGCAATAAAATTCTCATGGGAATCTCAAACAGGTTGCATCTTTTTTTCTCTCTACAACTACTGAAAATAGAAGTATTTGTTCTTTGACTGTATTTCTTAGTCTGTTTCTCTCTATTTGCAGACAGTTTGTTGGCACCCGGTGTAAACACAGAAAGCATGAAACACTCAGCCATGCATTGCTGCAGTTTTTCTTCCCCTTTATTTTCCTTACACTAGCAAGAATGTCTTTCATTTTCAATAACAGCTATTTCTGCAAATCAGTATCTAGAAAAAGTATACCTTTGTCATTCAATTTTGTGTTTCAATATGAAAATGTTAAAGTAAATCTGCAACTACCACTTTACTTCAATGAATATTTAACCAGTGATTTTTTTTTGTTTCAGATGGCAGTTAAGAAGATATGAAAAGACTCAGTGTTTGTGGAATTTTATTTATTTTGTAATTCTGAGGCTGCACTGAAGCAGATGCAACCACACCAAGGACAACACAGAAGGCTGGCTCAGGGTTCAAATCACCATTTGCTTTGAGAAGCAAAGCAGCAGTTTATGGACAGACAGTAATGATGTGAGAGCCGGATAAGCACACAGAATTCCTGAGACCATCTATGGGCACAGAATTTAAATACAGTCCTTCAAGCTACTTTACTCAGAAAATTGATTGTAAAGAAAGAATTTGTCAGTGTTGTACCATCTTAGCACAATGTTCACTTCAATTGTTTTAATAAACAGCACACCAAAGACCTGCAGCAGCTGGAAAGAGCTGTTTTACAGGCCCCACAAATGCTGTACAGGGAATCATCACACCTTAAGTTTGGACACAATCTGCAGAGGCTTTAAAGATTTACAAAACAAGAAAAGAAAAAGAAGGAAGTTTAGAGCTAGATTTTTAGCACAGCGCTTGGGATTTGGATTTTTCTGTTTTTCCATAAAAGAAAAAAACAAACCACCACCCCAAGTACACATCTAAGTTTTTCTCAATTGATGGTTACAGTAGAAATTTATGAGCTAGCAAAAAGCAATAATGGATGCAATACAGTTTCTACATATACAATTAACTGAAAAGTAAACAAAACTTACAAGTAAAATTCACACCTTGGTGGATCACAACCCACAACCTTGTGAAATATCAAGACAGGTCTCTCCTTGAGACTGAATTATGGAAGAATAAAAAGAAAAACTATCTCAAGTTTAACTTCCCTCACCCTGTGTGTCTCCTCAGGCAGTCACATCAGCATGACCCTTCAGGTTGGCAAAGGCAAGAAGAATGAAGGCCAGTGAAGCTGAAGGCTGTAGCTTTTACTGAAGAGGCTGCAGTGGGTGACTGATGAGGAGCTGCCAGGGGCACAGAGGAGCAGATGAGCTCAGAGAGTGGAGGAGAGACGAGCAGAGGGTCAGAGGGAGAGCGCTGTGTGACCACCCGGCCCCTGGCAGGGCCACACTGCCTCTTCTCAAGTTCCTGCTCCCTGCCTAAGGCCAGGCAGCCACAGAGCCTGGCTGTGAAAAGCTCTACTGGGAGGAAGCATTGCAGTCCTCTGGCATAGCTCGTGGGCACCAGCACCATGGGTAACACATACTACAGCAGGAATAGCGCAGAGCCTCAGGGAAGCACGAAAATGCCATTACCAGTTAGAGTGCAGCACCTGGGAGGGATGACACAACAAAGTCACAGCCAGGACAAATGGATTTATCTGGATGACAGAGAAAAGACAATACTGATGAGTACACTTCATGAAGTTGTTGTGAGGGAGTTTAAAGTTGATAGTGACACTATATGAGGTGCAACTCAAGATCAAAGTGCTATCAAGAAACAGAACAGCTGCCCCTGTTACATCTCATATATACAGAGACCATAGGTATATACATATGTACCCCCACACATAGATACTTCCCTGTGCCTAAAGCACAATGCAGTTATGCATGACAGGCATCTATTAGCTTTTCTGTTGGATACAGATAACCAAGAATTGATAGGGATAGTGCCAAGCAATGTTGATAAATCTTTTGTGGTGGGGGCTGGGGAGAGGAGGGAAGCACCTTTATTCAATTTCAACAGGAAAAGCAGTCAAATCAAAGTCACTCAGGACCCTCATTTACTGTTACAACACTTTACTGCAGGATAAAGCTTCTTCTAAATACTTAAATGTCAAACAATAGTTACGTGCAACACTAACGTTTTGGTTGTACCATGAATCATTTCCAAACAATATCCTGGTGATCTTTCAAGCTCTCTAGAAAACAAATGTGCATGCAGCATTACTAGACATGTTGAACAACCAGTTGAGAGTCCGGAAAGTTTGTTGACTGTATTTTTGTTTTTATCAGACATTTTATTACAGTATTGCATAAGCACATATTGCCTGAGTCCCATCACATCAGGCACAGTAAAAAGGCAAGTGTGTCCTCAGTCCTTCAGATCTGCTGACTTTGCACCAGACTGTGACTATTCAGGCTGGCATAAAGGAGTCACTTACAGGCTATTGACACACTCATCACAACACTGCCTAGGCCAGCACCACTGGAAATAAATATTTGTAGAGCCAGGTAGTGACAGAGCAGCAAAGTGGTTCAGCTGAACAACAATTCACAAAAGCAAAGGATGACAACGGTGTACACTACACACCAGCAGAAAGCAGACATAAAACTCTACTCTTCAGCACTGCATTTAAACAAAATACAGGGAAGTTACTTAATTTAACTAGATAATCTGAAGAGCATCCAGAAGCCTTAGGTAAACCATTTTAAAAGGGAATAATTAAAATGATGTTATTTAAATTCAAAATGTAATATGTAATTTCAGATTTAAAATAGGAGTCACAGTTTCTAATCATGACTTTGATTACAAGCAGAAGTTGAAGCCAGATAATTTAGCATCGAAACTCAACATAAGCAATAACCTAAATTCATTCAAACAGCCCCTCAACTTCTAGCTTTCATTTACAAAACTTATCAGATGGAAAACTAGAATTAATTAAAATATAGACTCCAAACACCTATGCCAGTCTTCACAGCATCATTGTACAAAAGCTCCAAATCTCTGTCAAAAGAAACAAACTATCAAAAGATGGGGGGAAAATATACCAAAATTAAGGTTGCTTTTTACTTCTCAACAATCCCTCAGACATTTCAGCAACAAACAGCCTAGAAGTCAGGAGCCCTCTGCATGCAACACCAAATGTGCACCCGCTCTCATGTAAGATTTTTGCAAAGCCTTCACGGAACTGTTCCATGTTTCTGCTTGTGGTCTTCACCTCTTCTACACTGTTTTCAGCACTACTACCTCCTTTTCAAGATGAAAGAGGCTGTCAACTGCATGTTATTTAGAATACAGAAACACCATGAAATCTGCATTCTGCATTTTTGTTTTGCACCATTTCCTACTACTGACATTGTCTATACTTGTTCGAATGCCTCTCTGCACTCGCCTACCATATCACCTTTCATATCCACCAGAATAGAACAATAATCTACTAGAAATTTACTCTTTCCCAAGAACTAGGTCAGAAGTCCTTTTAAGATAGGCTAAATTCAGAATGGATACAAGTATTCTAACACTATGTTGGTCCAGTTACTCACGATCACAGAAGTCATCTGAAAATCCTCAGTTCTTACTATCCTGAAGGACTGTTTTGTCCAAAAGTATTGTCCTTAGCTTTAGAACAAACTCACATAATGGCAAACCCCATTTGTCTCTATCGTTTTTAAACCAAACATACCTGGCAAGGCACATCAGAGACATATCAGCTGTTTGGGTACTAGATATGCACAGATTTTGCTTTCTTTTTTTTAAGCACAAATGTCTACTATTCCAGAGAGCTGCCTAAAAAAAAGAAAAAAAGTGTTTTGCGTTTTATTCTACAGAGTCATATGTTCCCTGATGTTTTGTCACACTGCTGTGAAACAGATGATACTTTCTTTAGGATTCTAGAGAATAACAGCACCTTTGTTCTATAGGCAAGCGCTGCAATATTAAACAACTGTTAGATCGTAACCAGGTAAAGACAAAGCAAAAGCAGTTGTTGGTACCCAGAGTTACGGGAGAGAACAAGATATGATCAAATACTCTCAAAACAGTCTCAAGCAGAGTTTTACCTACTAATGTCTTTTCTGTGTCTGGTGGTTCCCTACTTCAAATGACAGAAGCACTGCCGACGAGAAAAAGCAAGTCCCCAGTATCTCCAGTTGCTTTCAACTTAGGCAGCAGTGAGACAAAACACCCATTCCTTTTCCTAGGGCGGCTTTCCTGTTTAAACATTTACTCCACCATCCCTAAAGATTCTGTCATCACCCTGCTGAGGCTGGCACTTGGCACGAATTCAAAAGAAAAGGCAGGTGGGACAGCATGCACCAAAACTCACACACTACACACTAGAAATTACAGTTTTCTAGATAAAAACAGAAAAATCAATTACATATTATGACTATTATTCCTTAAGCAGTGCAGCTTGAGCTTTATTTGAGCTAGGAAGTAATTCTACCACGATAAAAGGCACAGGCTTATTTATCTAAATCAGCGCCTTCGAAGTTCCATTTCGTCATTTTCTGCATGAAATTAGGGTAAATAGGGGTGCAAGAGTCAAAAGACTCTGTTGGCACTAGCAGAATTTTAACAGTGCACTAGATGTCTGTTTCACGTCTGAAAGCACAACACAAAGCTGCATGTATCAAGGAGATCTGTAGCTTACTCAGCTGAGCATTCCAACCCCAGTATTAGAACAAGTTAGTCAACTAAAACCAACGTGTCTCACAGGTCATGATTTTCTGAAAACTGCCTCACACAGATAACACTTGTGCTTGCTGTTTATTTTTTTAAGGAAGGTCAATCTGATTTGCAGCAGGGATGTTCAGAGGAGCATATGGGATACGGGCTGTAGGCAGCATTAGTGGCACACAAGGGCTGCTCATTTTAGGGCACCTAAGTCCAGAATTACTCACCTGGACTGAGTGGGAGAGCTATCTGCAATCTGACTTACATACTAAAACTACAGAGACCGAGCTGATCACAAATAGCACCACTGAAAAGTGAAACTATCCAGACCTGTTGACACAGTGTAGGAAAAAAGAAAACCACATACACAAAACCAGCGAGGAAAAATATTCCCCAATATTATCTGTCCAGAACCTTTGAGTTATTAATGTAATTTAGCAAACATTTCAAGCTGTTTACAAAGTTCTAGCAGCCGCTACTGAAATTACAAAAAAAAAAATTAAATAATGTTTTATAAAACTCCTTAAATTAGAAAGCTTTTAGCTCCTTGTCATTGAAAGTTACTCTTCACTTCATCATAATGTGCATATTTCAGCATTTAACATCATTAGAGTAACAAATGCTGTTTTTAAGAAGTTAAGGAATTAAAGGATGGTACTTAAAACATAATTCAAACAATTACATTATACATATAACCATGAATCTGCAAATATTTTATTAAGAAAAAAAATCTTGCATGCTTCCTTCATACTATCAAATTACTCATCTCTTGGACAAATGAATGAAATAAAAAATCAGTATGAAATTTCTTATTGTAGAAGCAAACTGATTATGTGCTCCACAGTGATAGCCATTTATTTCAGAGGTTTAATGTTTGACCAGCAAGGAAGTCTAACACTAATGATTTGCCACCAGTCTTTCAACTAAGTGACAAAATTAAGAATTCCAAGAACTCCAGAAGACACGCTCTGACATCCACAGAAACAAAATATTTTGTTTTCCTGACTAAAAAGTTACTGCAATTCCACAGAAATTGCAAAGGCAAGACAGAAAGCACTCTTTAAGGTCTTTACTACTCAGAATTAATCAAAGCAAAACAGCCATCCTAGTGGTAATCCCCTTTAGTGCTTCACAGTTTATGCAATAGTCAATTACTAAAGAGGATGAAAGACAGAACAATCTTTGCAAATAGGTCACTGTCTATATTTATAATGATTAAAACCAACCTGCTGCTAAAAGTAACTTTTAATAAGCATAAAAAGTAACATTAAGACAGTGCTATGTATTTACTCTTAAATACATTCCTATGACAAAGAGGACGTAACATGCATCAGAAACAAAGTTATTTCTCATAGGTCCTGCATTAGCATTGCCAAAAGCAGATTTTAATTTCTGTCTGTAATGACTTTATTCCAAAGTATCATCCTCAAAGATAACACCTAAACATTCTTGACATGATCTCTGAACTTGCCCAGTTCTCTCTGTCTGCATACCTTCTCTCCCAAAACTTGTTATGAAAGCAAGCATTGCCCACGGTGTTTTTTAAAGACCACTTTTATGTCTTCTTCTTTTGCTTCAGCTTTTCCTGCGTGTTAGGCATGCCTGAACATGTAAGTCCTTTTTTTCTTTTATCTTTTTTTTTTTTTTTTTTACTTCAGAACAATTACTCAGGTCTCTGCTTCTACTGCATACTGCTCAGACATCCCATCAGCTTCTTTCAAGTACTGTCCATATCAGCTAAA
>VYZR01106917.1:64960-80519 GCA_013400675.1 Oxylabes madagascariensis
CAAGGACCCGCACTCCTGTTGCCCAAGATTCTGATAATGGCAAGTCCTTCAGTAACATCAGTCAAACTGGCAAGCCTTTTCCACAGCCAAAATGTGGCATTTTTAGCATTTACTATTCTATAACACTGTGAAAATGCCCCCGCTTCAGACCTCTCATAACACAGTGTCTACAAAACATGCATTGCTGCCCCACTCAAATACAAATTTATAAATCAGTTGTAGCATTGAATAAAGTACAGTGGGGAGGGGGGAGAGGGGAGAATGGTGAAAAGATTAAGTGTCACTGCATCAAGAGGCACAAAGTCCAGTGGAAACTGAGCTGCAGGCCATATATTTATTATTGACTAAAGACACCCATGTAATATTAATTCCATCTGCTTTAGAGAAGGAAATGCATCAAATTANTAAATACATTCCTATGACAAAGAGGACGTAACATGCATCAGAAACAAAGTTATTTCTCATAGGTCCTGCATTAGCATTGCCAAAAGCAGATTTTAATTTCTGTCTGTAATGACTTTATTCCAAAGTATCATCCTCAAAGATAACACCTAAACATTCTTGACATGATCTCTGAACTTGCCCAGTTCTCTCTGTCTGCATACCTTCTCTCCCAAAACTTGTTATGAAAGCAAGCATTGCCCACGGTGTTTTTTAAAGACCACTTTTATGTCTTCTTCTTTTGCTTCAGCTTTTCCTGCGTGTTAGGCATGCCTGAACATGTAAGTCCTTTTTTTCTTTTTTTTTTTTTTTTTTTTTTTTTACTTCAGAACAATTACTCAGGTCTCTGCTTCTACTGCATACTGCTCAGACATCCCATCAGCTTCTTTCAAGTACTGTCCATATCTGCTAAAGAATCACTCTTTCAGAACTTACCTTCCTCCCCACATCCTTGGCCTCCCTGAGGAGTATTTTTGCTGTCTCCTTGGGATCAGGACATCACACCTGACATCATTTTCCTAAAAATTTATTGAACTTCATTGATTCTCTCAGCTTTGAGTGCCCCCATTTTCTCAGTGATTCTTACACCCAGCTGTGCATTCACTGAAGCCATTTCATTCAGTTCCAATTCGACCTGCAGTTACTGTCATCACCAGAGATTTATATCTGGTTACCTTGAAGCTTGTTTCCTCTCAAGCCCTACTTCCTCTAATTACCTGCAGCCTTCCTACAGTTCAACTCCATAAAATGACATATGGTTTTTACAATGCCTTATCCACCAGAGTGGTAACCAACAGTTGTAATTTCTTTGTATAAAATGTCAAATGTTCATTATTCAGTCCCGATGTTTCTCTTGACCAGATCCTGTGCTATATCTTCATTAGCAAATACTTCTGCTGACACTGCCACCTCTCTGTCCTTCACATATTTCATCTGCTAAAAAAATCTTTCCTTTATGCACTACTTTGGAGGCTCTGGATCTTCCAGTATTTCCACAGCCAGCAAGCCTATGACTTCAAGCCTGTACAGTTGCAGAACCTGCACTTCATTACTGGAAAGGAGGAGGAGGATAATCTTCAGGGAATAATGTAACCACTTCTTAGAAAGATCTCACAAGAGAAGCATTCCTCTGTATCTAATATATTTGTTCACAAGGACAGTGAAAACACACTGAAGGTCAGGCTAAAGCTGAATACTATCACCACCAAAAAATTTCTTACATGAAGGTATTAAGGTAATTCTAGCTTCTAACCTTACAAATTCAAGAGAAAACACCTGTAGCTTCGAGTTTATTGTAATGCAGACTGCATAAAACTGAACTTCACAGCAGGCAGGGGAGGGAGAAGCAGTCAGTCTTGTGAAGTGAAATCCTGTTTGTGCGTGAAAGCCAGGAACTTGATGTTCTCACTACAGACTAAGAGCAATAAAAACAGCTTTCTGAGCCATTAATTTCTGCACAGCTGATTTCTACTAAACAATGCTCATTATTGAAAGAATTCTAAAAAAACTGCCAAGCTGTTCCAGTGAGAAGGCTGGCACTCTGAACATCTAGACTGAGCTAACGGTGACATCAGTTCTACCACTGCTTTAATCCCCACAGCTACTGAATGTCAAACATTTTCATTATATTTAAAGAGGTTGTGATTACACACGATGAGATTAAGTTACAAAATAAGGCAAACTGCAAGGCATAGCAAGGACCCGCACTCCTGTTGCCCAAGATTCTGATAATGGCAAGTCCTTCAGTAACATCAGTCAAACTGGCAAGCCTTTTCCACAGCCAAAATGTGGCATTTTTAGCATTTACTATTCTATAACACTGTGAAAATGCCCCCGCTTCAGACCTCTCATAACACAGTGTCTACAAAACATGCATTGCTGCCCCACTCAAATACAAATTTATAAATCAGTTGTAGCATTGAATAAAGTACAGTGGGGANAGTATTTTCATAATTTGTTTGGCAATTGATTAATATGGCAGTAACATGCCAATACACGCTTCTAAAATAAATATCTAGTAATCACTTTATCGTGCCAAGTTCTAAGTGGTTCATATCAACCACACTGAGCTAGGACAGTGCGGTAAAGAAAGTGCAAGAAAGCTCATGGATTCTCACACTGCACAAGAAAGACATCACTGAAAAAAGAAAATAAATTCAGTAACCCTATTCATTCCATATTATTTGGGGGAGGGGTGCTGAAGTTAAAACTAACATAAAATACACAAATATTAGAGACAAGATATCCCATAACTATAGAAACTCTGAATATCAAGAATGAAGCCAAGATTATGGTAGGATATTGAAAAGCTACTGATTCTGAGTATTTCAATAAATATATATACACACAGTTTAAGACTCTGTAATTCACCAAATCAATCTTGCATCTTTAAGATCTTCCCATATTGACTCACTCCTAAGCAGCTTTGTCTTCATTGTTTCTTATTAACAAAGTACTGATTCACAGCTCTCAATGGTAAAACTTTTCATGTTAGCAAAACTTTTCTAAAGTTAGCATCAAGTTTGATTTGAGATCCTCTGGTATTCTGAACACACGCTGGCAAGTGGGATTTACTGTAACAATCAGTTTTTATCCAAGCAAAAACAGTTTCACACTACAGATTAAGTTCAAGAGTAGGGAGCTTCCAACAGAATTTAAAATAATTTAACATGTCCCTACAGAAAGATGGGGGAGGCAAGTGTGAGGTGGGGGAATTATCTACATACACACACAAATATAAATACATAACTATGTGTATGTACACATACATGACTGGTTTAAGAGCAAACCTGGATTACAATAGACTAATTAACTTGGTTACCCGTACCAGAAGTGACCTGATTAAGTCAGAGTTCTAATCTTTTGATGGGGGTGGAGGATGCCCGTTAAAAAAAAAAAAAATAAGAAGTGAGAAAAACTGCTTTACCAAGGACAAAGGCCATCAATGCTCAGTTTTAGCCTGAAGTAGGAGTACATCATTCCTGAGATTCTTCCATACTAATTAACAAACTCACATGTTTTGAGTTTTAATTCAGAGTAAAGTTGTGAGAAGCAGAATTGTCAGGGCTGACTCATTAAAACAGTCTACAAATAAAATTATCAAGCCAGAAATTAAACTCCATGTAAATCATAAGTGTAATTAAACCCACTAAGACATTAATTTACAGTTCCTATATAATCTATACACACTTAGAGAAAACTGACAGTAACTAGCACTATTATTTCACACAAGTCAAGTCGTGAGGAGTTACAGCAGTAGGCTCCCTTCCTCTGAAAGAAAATACAACCCAAATTCAGTGTCATATTAAACCAATCTTTATAAGGAAACACTATTGTTCTTTCTTTAAATCACAGAATAATGTAAATGGAATCAATTCCCATAGCACGGTAATTCTGCAAGGACTAAACACATCAACTGTTTCAATTTTCATAACAATTTCATGCTGAGAGAAGACATTTCTATTTAAACAATTGGAATTTTTTGGGAATAAGTCTCAAAACAGCAGCAAACAATTATGGCAATAACAAAAGAAAACAAACCAGACACGGGGGCCATTTTTTAGCCTACCTGCACTTGTTCTGTGGAACTACTACTGAGTTCATCTCCGGACTCGGAATCTTGGTGAATTTTTTCTGAGCCTTCTCCTGCTGAATCACAAGATTGTTCATGCAAAAAGCTGGTCTTCTCTATTTCCAAGAACTCCGGGCATGGGAAATGACCCATGGAAATGGTTCTAAACTGATTGGAAACCTTGGGAGATTGCAACTCATTGTTAAGTTTTGCATTGTTCTGGGTAAGGTCCAGACTCAAACCAAAAGTTTGACAGGGGCTATTGTTCGGTCCCAGGTTTTGATTGGCATCTCGAACTAAGCAAGACACTTGAACTGGAGAAGATTTTCCAAAACTAGAAAGCTCTGGTGACTTATTCACATTTTCTGTTGATCTCTGTAATCCATGGGTCAACTTCAAGGTGTTATTTGGCAGCATGCTAGCCTGCTTCACAGGTGGCATCAGTGCTTTCCGGGGTATTTCCTTCACATACTGTGCTGGCACATAAAAGGGTTTGGAATTTTCATCTCTTTTGACTTGCCACCAATCATCATTAGTCTTTTTCACTAAGATGTATTTCTCCCCTTGCTTGATTACAATTTTCTTGTCCTTGGCTTCATATTCATAGTCGTACTCCACTTGAATGTAAAATTGTCCTGGAAGCATCTTCCCACCCTTATCAGCCATTTCTATCTGAAAAGATTTCACCTTTTCAGACAAAAGGTAAGCGACATTCTGTTTCAGAGTTATTTTCCTGTTAATGTTCAGCGCTGTAAGGAAAAAAAAAAAAAGTATATGTAATCAAGTGGTTGTTTAAGAGCACTTTGGAGAAAAATAATTTTTAAAAAATCTTGCCTATTCAATTCATGTCAACTTTAGACTTATTTATGGAAAAATGCAGTATTTTCAGATATCTTTCTCAGTGTTGAAATAGAAAATCAGTAGAACAATTTAGGTCACCAATTTAACTGTCCTATTCACACAAGCCTCCTGTTATCAAGTGGCTCATTAGCTTCATTAATTAATTAGTTATTGTTTCTATTACTGAATAACATTGATTCATCATTGGGGATTTGGTGGGGGGGCTGATCTGAGTCAATCTCTTGCTTACATATAGTCTTAATTTCTTTGTGAAACTGTTACTACACTAGTTTTAATCAAAATATTCCAATGGCAAAAAGAATAAATAAGAAGATTTATTTACTTCACAGAAAACCTGATCTAACCAAATGTTTAAGAGCTAGATCTTAAAAGGCAAACAAAAATCTCAACAGGGACAAAACAAGACTATGAAATGGGTAATGAAGTAACAATACTTAAAAATTCTGAAAAGTACTTTTCAGCATCTTTATAATCCAGACAACTGCCACTGCATCCACACCCACGAACAAATTCTCTCCATTTAATCATGTAGCATCAATGCCCAAATTCATGGGTGGGTAAGCACTAGTCTTGCCAACTTGCGCTGAACACAATATAGCAAATTAACATGAAAGGTAGGATTTTTAATCTTGAAAATCAAAGCATGTAAGATCTCCATCATTCACAAGGAACGTAGGAGAATTCAAGTAAAATGCTGCCACATTTAATCTTATAAAGATTAAAAAACACATCTTTTTATTTTTAAATTCATGTTTCACGAATGAGGAAAGTTATGTAGAAACTTGCAGCTCTGCAAGTTAAGACTTTGTTATGAGATTTGCAGCCTTTACCCTGCCACAGAGTGGAACTAATGCAATTCCATGCAGGCACACACACGCAGAGTGAACTCAGCTGCTAAATGGGACTAAGGACAGAAATAACAACAGAAAAGAACTTCTGGGGAGATCTAAAACAGAAACCGCTAAGGATAGTTCAATATTCTTTTGCCATTTCTGTTATTTCATCTGAGCCTTGAAAAAATACATTTGCCACATAACTCAGAGACAAAGTAGAAGGTAGAAAGCTAAAGTATAACACCAAGATAGAAGTGTCCATCTTTAATCTGTGTCTCTCTCCCACAGCCCATCTTCTTTTACTCCCAATAAGCATTTCCTACAGGTAACTAGGAAGCCACCTCCATTTTCAAGGCTCCAAATAAATCACAAAGTCAGATTTACAATTTTATCAAAGACTTGACAGAAGGAATGATGGTACCACATTCAACAAAGCTGACAACAGGAACACAGAGCAGTAGAATGCCAGGATTCTGGTGTTTACTCTCTACCATAAAATGATATGTTGACATTCAAAGTCTATTTACAGCCTCGGTACAAAACAACTTGCTTACCTGCTATTCTACATAAATAGGTGTTTTTAAGTGCAGCTCTGCAGTTGTTTAGCAACAGCAGCAGAAGGTAAACATGAACAAATTGCAGCTATTCCCACTCTCTTCCTAGTTTTGGAAGCTCTGCCATGCAAATGCTATTTTTTTCTTCTTAACAAACCTGACTCCTTCCAACACCTCTTCAAAGCTGCTACCAATCTCTTTCAAGGCTTTCAGGTCAGACACCAGAAAAATGCAAGCCCTACCAAGCTGCCATCTACCTCAAAAACTGAACCATAGGACAAGGTTCCATTCAGAGGCTCTTTCTCCCACACAGAAGCCAAAGAGAGAACATAAGCCTCTGGTTTCTCACAGGGCTAACAAGTGTCTAAAAGCTTGGATTTTTCATTCCTCTTTTGCCAGTTCCATATGACTATTTATTGAGAATGCATGCTTAACATTTTTTCAAGACAGAAAGGTTCAACAGGTTGCATGTTATGTTTTAAAAAAATCCCAAAATTTTGAACAATACAAGTTAAATAAAACAGAACTGCTACAAAAATAGCTCTACCCACTTTTGAATTCAGTTTTGCAGCCTAATCCCTTTCCAAAAAATAACAACAAAAAAGAAACAACAAAAATAAGCAGCACAATTTTTGGTCTTTCATCCAAGCCGCAAAATTATCAAGTCAATAGCAAACATTTGGTAATGTTGAACATATGATTAAAGAGAGACAGGCTGTGTTCAGCCAGAACACTAAAACAGTTTTACAAACAGATCACATCATCAGGATCGAGCAAGGCTCTAATTCTCCTCCTCAACCCCCAAAAGCAAGAAATATGTATGGTATAGGTGGGAAATTAACCCTGTAGATCAGCAAACAACTACCATGGCCCTAATTTCACAGATTCAAATGCATTAATTTTTGTTTTGCTTTAATTTTTTTTAATGCAGCTCTTGTGCCACAAAAGGTAGACTACCTGTACTCTCTGTGCAGCCCACAGGACAGCTAATTGTAATGCCCTTTTGTGAAGCTGTCTCATAGAACACGGTTTAAAGAGCCATGGGAGCCTTGGCCAAACCTCTGCTGTAAGGGGCTCAGAACACTGCAGTTGTGAATGCACAGCATTGACACTTGGAGCACTGGCTTCATTGTGCTACTAGTCAACAACTGAAGCGATACAGCTGGTCAATCCTTGTAACCTCACAGTATTTTTTATTCCTTACCATTCACCTGTCATGCTGGATGGCACCCACATTGGTAAAAAAGGTTGAATTACCCTAATTAGAGGATGATAAGAATGAAAAATCATTTACTTCCATAGAGAACATCTGTAAGCTCTCATACCTTAAATAAATAATACCTTAAATAAAGTCTCAATATCTGATTGAGAGATTAATAGCAAATGGCCTCACTAAGAAAACCTATTCATGAACACCAAAAAAACAGACTCAGACCTCGCTTTTCTCCTGGTGAAGAAAACCCCAATCGCTACTGGCAAGTGACCTAAGGTGGGTCACATCCCCACGTGGACACACAAGTCACCATTTCACGGAGCATTCCCGCTGTCCCACGGGAGCGGAGCCTGGCGACGACAGGCACGGCCCCGGGCGCGGCTGCCGGTGCGGGAGAGGCGAGCCGGGCTTTCACTGCACACCGGGGCAGAGAGATCCCTTCGGACTCCGGCTGCCGATGGAACCGTTCCCATCTCTTACTCAGCTAAGGCTGAGTAAGGCTGGCAACCCCGGGTGTTCGCAGAGGTCAGCTCCTCCCTTCCCCTCCCCTCCGCCCGCGGGCGCGCCCCTGCCCGGGCCGGCCCTGCCCCATCGGATCCCCCGGCACCGGGCCGGCCCTGCCCCATCGGATCCCCCGGCACCGGGCCGGCCCTGCCCCATCGGATCCCCCGGCACCGGGCCGGCCCTGCCCCATCGGATCCCCCGGCACCGGGCCGGCCCTGCCCCATCGGATCCCCCGGCACCGGGCCGGCCCTGCCCCATCGGATCCCCCGGCACCGGGCCGGCCCTGCCCCATCGGATCCCCCGGCACCGGGCCGGCCCTGCCCCATCGGATCCCCCGGCACCGGGCCGGCCCTGCCCCATCGGATCCCCCGGCACCGGGCCGGCCCTGCCCCATCGGATCCCCCGGCACCGGGCCGGCCCTGCCCCATCGGATCCCCCGGCACCGGGCCGGCCCTGCCCCATCGGACCCTCCGCTCTCCCCACAAGCGGGTGCACACGCAGCACCAGGGGTTTGGCACGCCAACACTTGCCTCTAGCTAGATTTTTCATGCCCGTCCCTACAAAACGAGACCGTTTTTATCTAGAGCCGATGTGACAGCTCCAATCACCCTCAGACAGGCAGGGTTCGGAGCGCTGTAGGTCCGCTCGGAGCTGAGCCTTTCCTGGAGCAACCTAAACCCTGCAGCTGCACCCTCACCTCCTCACAGCATCCAGTCTTAACCACAGAATGATGCTCTCTCGATTGATCCTGAAGTCCATCCAAATGCTTGAAAGAAGCACAGTCCTAAGACACAGGATCATAAATATGATCATATATGATACACATATAGTATGCTCATGTATCGTATGAGATATGATCACCCCAACCTTCAGCATTATCCTAGATCTCAAGACTCCCCCCCACCCCCTCTTTTGAAATTATCAAGCACAGAGCATTTACTTCTCATCTTCCAGAACCAGGTAACTGAGTCTTGGGAAATGACCTAAAATACTTTTTGCTATTTTTTTTATTTTCCTCTAGGAAAAAAAAAAACAACCCTTACTGGGGATAGGGAATTGTTACTTACTTTCTAATACAAGCAGATGATAAGTTGTTAAAAATGCCACTGAGTATTAACAGATTGCCTTAAATTTCTTTGTGTGACCTTGTTCGCAGTGTCCTACAAAGCAGCAGCAGTTGACTTGTGTAATCTTTTTCCATTTTCAGATCAAACTTCACCCACTAGTGAAATGAACCCTTCTGCAGTGCTGATACAGAAATAAACTCAATTATGAAGGCTAAATTAAGACAAATTCTTAACAGTTCAGGCCAGATGAGATACCCTGGCTACACCTCAATAGAGTTCATGATTCTGCTTCTCCCTGGGGAGTTTTCTTAGGGGTTCAGGCTGTATCTGCATGACCACTGCCTAGGGACAGGTCCTTTGTCAGACTTCACCCTGTTCACACCTTTCTTCCCAAGGGGCACCACTGCCTGTCCAGCACACCTGACTCCTCAGCCAGTATTTTCATGCAGACCAGTCCTCACCGACGCCTGTAAGAGCCACCCTCTGCAAAGCGCGCATTTAGAGCATACAAACAGAGGCAAATGGAAACAACATATATAACCAAAACACAGACGAACTTACAAGCTGTATGAAAACAAGTCTAGCCCTTCACTCGCTCCTCAAACACAGTCAGAAATCGAGCACTACTTGCAAGCAAACTACCTACCCGGAGCTCGCACGTCTTTAAACGCTAGAGGCATAACAAGCAACCATTTAATAATCGCCCGTGACTCAGAGCACTGAATAAGCGATGCATTTTAAACAAGCGTCAGGACAACTTTTCAGCGCCGCTGCAGCCCCCTCCCCCCCGCACCTCGGCGAGCTCCCTGCCAGCCCCGCAGGCTCCTCGGAGCGGGCTTTTGTTAAGTTGTTGTCTGCGAGGACCGGCTATAAATAGCGCGGCAGAGCCGCCCGGCCACCCCGAGTTGCCGCGCTCAAGTTCACACAAGGGCGGCGGATCCCCCCGGCCCGGCGGGGGCGCCCGGGAAGGGCGGCGGGCCCGGCGCTGCCTCCCTTTGTCTCCCGCAGGTGAGCGGGCGCCGCTCGCACACGGCAGCGCGGGCGGCCCGGCCCCNCTGCCCGTCCCACCGCGGCTGCCGCCGTGCCCCGGGGCGGCTGCTGGAGCCGTGCCAACAGCTCCCGGTCGTGAGAAACACCCGGGCCTTTCCGTCCCCGGTGAAACGAACTGAGCGAAAACAAGACCCACCCACCTTCCCCACTGCAATCAGCGGTCTGACTGCTTAAATGACGATACCTGTAGAAACCACATTTTTCAAACAGTTGCCCAAAGAGAAACAATAATAGTCCTTGACGTTTATTTCTCGTTAACTTGCTCGGTATCTCTTACTATACTAAAAAAAAGTTTTCAAGCATTGTTTGAAAATATTTAGGTGGCCTTCACAGCATTTTCAAATTGTAAGTAATCTTATCTTTCTCTTTGAAAAAATGGTATCTAGTTCTCTTGGTCGCAAAGATAACCTTGAAAGCCTGAACTGACTGTAACCGATACAGCGGTATGTGAATGAATCTGCAAACAGCCCGAAACAATGGCACGGAGATGTGCAAACTGTCTGCACTCGATTAATCTAATGAAAGGTAACGCTGGTCTAACTTCTTCTTTGACTGTTTTAACACACGGAAGGAGGAAGGAGACAGTAAAACCATCAAAAGGTGGGAAGAACAGGTTTGCTGAGGGAAGGACAAGCAATGGAAAAGACCTGAGAAGTGGTAGCAAGAGAAACAGACTTTAATTGAGGAAAAGATGAAAACGGCATCAATGGGTTTAACTGAACATGTGGACATATTTTCATATGGAATTGCAATCCATCTTGAACTTCCAAGATTGATATCTCCTTGAAATCTCATATATGTTATGCAACAAACACGCAAGACAAGTAGAAAACAGTGCATATACCTTAAAGCTTTTTCTTCTCTAAATACTTGTGAGAATGTCCCCTTCACACCACGGATCATTTGACTTTGGGCTGTCTGTTCACAAAACATAATTATTGAAATTCTGTTGGTGTTGTAAGGTTGATAACACTGTCACACCCACTCGTTCAGCAGTTATTCACAGAGTCTGAAAAAAAGACTAGACGCCAGCATGTCTATTGTAAGGGAAACAACGTCTTGTATATTCCATAGATGTCCATTATTTATCATTAAAAGGCAAAAGAAATGTGTAAAAGGACAGTAGTTTTTATTCATACTCACTCTTTTGTAAATTACACATATGTGAAAAAGATATAGAGTAATTCTTGGATGTTTCTGTCTAGTAAGATTCTATCTATGTTCAGTTTTGTGGTAAAAAATAATGTACTTGGGACATTTGGGTACTTCTGAACAAGCTGACTGCATTTTACCTGCTGACATGCCTGAGGTGTATATAAAAGCATCTCAAAAATCAGTCATAGTAACCACATTGTAATTATCCTTCCTTGCTGCCAAGGCTTCGCTAGAGTGCTGCAGGATACGGTATTAGTGATTCAGTCTGAGGCACTCTTCCCTCTGAGTCAGGGTTGAACCAATGGTCCCACATAAGATCAACAGGCATAATAGAGCTGAAGGTGCCAGAAGATATGTAATTCTGAGTCCCTGCCCAAGTGCAGTCATGAAAGATTCCACATTACAAATAAACTGTTCAGCCCAAGTTCCAATTTTAGTATCTGTTGCACATTCTGCCTATGAAGGATTTCTCTGACATTTCACTGGAGCAGAAAGAACTGAAGTTCACAACTTTTACTCACTGTGACTTGTTTTTCCTGGAAGTGTAGGAATGCTGCCATAGCCATACCTCAAATGGGCCTACATGTCTATAGTTGGAAACATCCAGTGCATGTATTGACCTCACAAATCCCAGATTGAAAGAACTGCCAACTATAATTGCTTTATACAGTACATGAGAGCTATGATAGAGAGTACAGAACTCAATTCATGTATCTATTGTGTTCTGACTGTTCTGTACCATACCTTGCATACAACAACATCAATCTCTCTCTTTGTAAACTGATGCCTTATGAAACGTCAGTGTTTGAAGTGTCTGTTCTATTACACCAAGCCTTCAAAACCTTTGTCCAAATTTAACTGTGTTTGCCAAAAGGGAGTTCCCTTAAAGGTAGTTAAGCTCCCACAAGGTCTGGGGAAGCAGTCAGCCATACACAGGTGGGGAAGAATCCACATAAGAAAGTGACATTATAAATGCTGCAATTGTGGAGAAAAGGATGATAGTTACTACTTATGATAAAACATAAATTCATAGAAAACAAGCTTCACAGTTCTGAAAATCCAGTCTTGAAAAAATCCATTTCTGGTGTTTGAACTAGACATAGAAATGTTGCTTTCACTCCTCAGATTCAAAGTTCTCCAGTACTAGCATTATATGTACAAAAAGCTGAGCCTCTTAATTTTGAAGGGCAAATTGCCATTTTATTTCTTTTCTATTTTTTTTTCTTCTGAGTCTGTGTCAAATCTCTGCAAGTTCAGCTGTCCCTTGTTTTATGCCTCAGTCACAGTAATTCTAGATGTGTGTCATGTTTTAATTAATTAGAAATGCGTATCTGAGAGTGGCTGCTGCCATCCTGTTACTCATAGTGCCAGAATTGGTGTTAGGTAACCAGCAGAAATGTGCTGCTGAAAACGTGATTGGTATTAAATCTGGGTTGTTTATTCATTGTTTGCCACCCCTCCTTACCAAACATAATCTCATTATGAACTGTGTTGATTCTTTCTTTCAGAAATGACCAAGAAGGCAAATACAAAAAGCTTTGTCACATCTAACAGGCAGATACTGCAGATATCCACCTTGCTCACTTTGCTGTTTCCTCAAGTTTTCACTCTTTTTTAGAGACCTTTTCTATTTTTGGCCTTATAACCACAACAGTGATATGCTCTAGAGAAAACATTCTGAATTTAGACAAATGCACTTATTTCAACAAGTATTTTTTTATAAATAAAATATATTTTTATTTTACTTTTAATACTACTTACAGATGTATTTTATACAATGGTTCAATTTGCCTAATATAAAACACATTACCTGGGGCATCTCCTGTACTCTGCTCCTACTCTGTTTTTTGACAGCTTCCAGCCCCTCACCTCTATCTAAAAATACTCTCACCACCTACACATAGACATACAATCAATTCTTCTTTCTGTTCTTTCTCTGTACTACAAAAGCACTTTTTCACAAAGTGCAGATGCTGTGGGCTTTTTGCATGAACTTGTCAATTTACTCCCCATCTCCTGACTCAACTTATAAATGAGCCATTTTTATTTATATAACTGTGCATTATGAGGAAAAGCAATTGATGAGGAAAAAACTAAAGTAAAGAATATAGAAAAAGGAACCCAGATTTCTCACGAGTTAAGTAAAGAACTTCTTTCAACATGACACTACAAAGGAATATCTGCCTTAAGGAGGAACTTTTATCCAGAGTTCAGAGAAGATTATTTGTTTTACTGTGTAAAATCAGCAAGGAATTTGTAAAATTTTTCCATTTTGCCAGCAGATTATTTTTGCAAATTGTATTAGGTAAAGTGGACAGTGGCCAACACATGATTTTTTACTCTGTTCTGTTTGTTAGCCACATCACCATTGTGATCTTCAGTATTTACATCTCTCTCAGAGCATCCAGTGGAAGTTGTAACAAATATTCAAACATACCTATTGTTTGTATTTGCAGTCTCAGTTTGCAGGTGAAGGACATTTTTTACAACTATCTGATTGTCAGCCTTACTAAAGAACAAAGTGAGATTTGTTTTGGTCGAACTGATCTTTTGATTCTGCTCTTGCCAAGACCTGGCTCCCTACTTACCTGTGTAGTTAAACTGTTTATCACTTTTGTCTCCTCGAGCACAGTATTCCAAACTGTATCACTTCTGTTTGGAGCACTAAAATACACCTCTGAGTCACAGCACAGAATTAAAAGTAATGAATAATTTTCTGACTGAATAGCTGAAGCCTACAGTAGATGAAGGCAGACACTTCTTTGTGCTACCTTGACCTAAGACCTTTGCCTAAGCTGAATCTCAGTCATCTCTGCACAGCTAGTTGTGGCTTGATCTCACCATGATTTGAGCTAACAGGCAATTAATCCTTTAAATAGTAGTATCTATTTTTATAAACCTATAATAAAAAATGCTCATATTCAAAGGCACAATGTAAATGTCCTTTTATACTATGGAGAATTAAGAATAGCCCCACATAAGTGTCTTTAATTTCTAAGTACCTTGTATGTTTTCTAATGAAAAGGAAGGTATGTTTATCGACCACTGATAAGTAGAATCAAAATAATACATAGCTTTGCAAAAAGAAATAAAATCTAGTGTGTTAAATGTTTTACTTTTGTTGAAGTTAATTTTATTATGCTGCACCAAACTCAGGCTTAGAGAAGATTCACAGGGGAGTTTCTGGTCCCTCAGATCACAGAAGTTCAGAATTTACTTCAGTGCAAGGGTCTGGCATGACATAAACAACCCAGTCACTGGTGGGTGCTCTGGAACTGGAAGCTCCAACTCATACTGCACATTGCTAGTCCCATGCAACCATAGAGGCTCCTCAAGGTCCAACAAAGCTCCTAGTGGATGGTCAAAGTGAAGTGAGGTTGTCTGGTTAACACTGGGTGGTTTTTTCTGAGGAACAACAGAAACTGATAGCCTGGATAGGTTTCCCCTGAGCTTAACAAGCATAGCTAAAAGTCAGGGGAGAGGTTCTTCCTGCCCAAGCTTTTTTGGGTATCGATTAGTGTGTGTCTACATCAAAGAAGCATGACAAAACTCCATATGTGATCAGATCTATAGCACTCTAGTCTGTTCATGTACTTAGTGGAAATCACGGTCAATGGAATCGTGAATGCCAAAAGTTTCCATGCTCATAAAGAATTAGACAAATTCATGAGAAAAAAAAGAGTGACTTAGATTTTCATTTTCAGCTGCCTGAAATCAGTCATATGAAAAATAGACACATATGTTTTATTTCAGATGTTCTCCAAGTAATTTTGCTATATAAGCATGATATTTTCTCTTAAAGGTATTGCCTGGTCACCATGGGGTTGTTCTTGAAGAGAACTGGAGAGCAATGCTGGTGGAAGAGGTTTCACTCTATGGATCCCAGTGACTGTGATACTGGTAACTGTGATATTCAACTGACTAAACATTCTTGCAAATCACAGTCTAAAGCTTGGCTGGGAATGGTCCCATTGCAGAACATGTGTGGGAGATGGCAAGCTAGCCTCTCACCAAAGCCATGGGGAGGACTGCTTTCACAATTTCACAGTATGGATGATCAAGTTCCAGCACCTGTGACTGTGTTTAATTGACTAGTACAGATGCCACCTTTTATTCTTCCTTCTCCAGTTCCTCTGTTCCATCATAGCCCCTGCACCAACTCTTCTGAATTTCATTCTGCTTCATAAAAGAAAAAAGCAATCCTTCTATGCCAATAGCTACTGCAGAAAGAGTCAGGTAAAAGGTCACGACATTTCCATGACAAGCTGTGTTTCTATCTTTCATTTCTGTGTCTTGCTTCTGACAAAAAA
>VYZR01106918.1:0-14475 GCA_013400675.1 Oxylabes madagascariensis
GCTCCTTTAATTACCTTGTATTTGTCTGTTTGTTCCACTGTAAAGCATTTTAATGCATCCCATGAAGAGAAGCATTTCACTGTTTATATGAAATCATGGAAAAAAGTCACATCATATTGTTGTTTCCTGGCTTCTCTGCAATATGAGGTCTAAGTTGCTCTTATTTCTGAATTTTTCAAGTTGCAAATGTGTCTTTTGTAAGGTCTTACATGTGTTCACTTTTGCTGAAGTGAACTCCATAATTGCCATTATTAATAGTAGTGACAAAATATTTACCTGGCATCATTACTTTGACTGCAGTCCACATGTGTAATCTCATTCTTCTGCTTATCAGGTAAACAACTCTGAGACAATTAGTGCCATAACAAGTAAAAAGCTGGAGTAAGATCAATATCTCCTGTTACAGCTCCCAGCTCATTACACTTCAGCACAGCTATACCTTGTTGTGCGAAAGGAGTCCATCTGTCTTTCCAAAAATCCAGTTAGAAATCACAAATGCAGTGATTACACAACATATTAATACAACAAGCAAAAGTAGGTAGAAGCAGCAGATGAAAAATGTTGGGTAAGAATGCTTGTAAAAAAAATAGCCCTTGTAGAGCACACTAACTCATATCTTGTGGAAATTTCCAAAACAGGGAAGATGCACAGCAAAACAACCCACATATAAAGCTGTCACAGAAAGGTAGTTATGCTTTTCATACTTGATTTGGAATCCAGAAAGGAAGAGGTTGCAGTACTCATCAAGGCATGTCTCAAGGTGATTTGAATGTAGATGGTGCCCAGGAAAAGAAAGTTAAATAAAACCGATATATTTATTTCAGGGTCACATAACAACTTCAGAACTGGTGTAATTGCCCTAAATATTCTAAGTGGCACAATGTTCTAGCCAAGATGAGGCNGTTGGTGGGAGCAGAAGGGGGCAGGAGTAAGAGGAGGGCTGTCACCATGTCCCCTGTCTGACAGTATTACCAGGATTTTTACAATCTTGTATGCATCCTTTCGTCTCATTTTATTCACAGCAAACATAGTTTTTGTACATCATTATAATGCATTGTATTCACAGGTCACAGCATTTGTATGCACAGGGGACCAGTTAAGCTTGTGGTTGATCATTTCCAGGTAGACTTGATACACTTGTGGGTGTAACCGTGGTAACTGAGTGTCACTTTTTTGGAACTTTTCCAAAGACATGTACCCAAATACTAGATTGGCAGTGTGGAATGAATCTCTAATTAATTTAAAAATAAACCGAGTTACAGTCCAAGTTTTGCAAGGTAGCAAAAACTCCTTTTGGATTTCAGTTCTTGCCAAAAGGGCCCTGTAAACTAAAACTGAAACTTGACTCTCTNGCATTGACAAACACCCAGCACAGGAGGATTCAGAGCTTTTCACCAGGAGAAAAAGAAAACTTTCCTGATTTAACTTAACACTTCTAGTCCATCTGTGACTTTTCATTGTTTTTATCTGTGATTTGTCATAGTTGAATCCCTGAAGAAGGTGATCAAATGGGGATGGAGACCAGATAAAAGCTACCCCATACCCTAACCCTTTCATAGACACAAGGATAAGAGTCAGAATCTTAAAGGAATGTGTCTAAATTCATTGATGTCAATGAATATTAATTGTCTAAACACCTTTAAATACCCAGTTTCAAAGGACTAGCCTAGAGGTCATTTGTCTGTAAAGAATATTTTTGCCACAGGAATAAGCTGATGCATCCTCTAAGAGGTTTTGATTAATCCAATTCCATGTTTTCCAAAGGAGCACAGCACTACTTTACTTTCCAGTATCTATGACTGAGGACAACTGACAAATCTGGCACCATCAATAATGTGGCATAAAATCTGTAAAATTCCTGTGTAGAAGAAATCCGTGCTCACAATGGCTCTCTCACTGCTCTCACCAACATACAGCCCATAGATTATCACAGACTGCTATAAAAAAAACACTGTAGGACATTGAGCCTGAGAGACAACCTGATCAAGGCAAGAGGCCTGTATAATTAATGACTGATCAGAGCTGTTAGTGGCCAGAACATTCAGATTTCCCTTCTTGAAGTCCATCTGTGGGAAAGAGAATGTGCAATGTCTACAAAGACAAAAGTGTACAGAGCCTTTATATAAAATTCTTTACCCCTATTTTACAAGAAAATCGTTCCTGAGGAAGAGTTCTTCATTTTCCAGACAGGAACACTGAAGTACAGTATACGTTAGGTTAAATTACAGACCAAAGTAATTGTACAGTTTTTGTAATGCCAGAAATTGAAGAGAAATTGGGCTCTGGCCATGTACATACCAGCGCAGTAATAATTTATTTTCCAAGTCTAGTCCTTTGCCTTTTCAAATCAATTGTTAAGCTGCTAGATCAGATAATTGATGACTAACAATAAAACATGTTTCCCTCTTCTGATTTCTTTCCTATCCTTGTGACCAATGGAAAAAAAATAGTTATGCTATGTTTTGGGGATTTACATGTACATTTGTCAGTAAGAACAGACTTAAGTAAAAAGTCATGTCCCCAAGCTAAAAATACCACTATCCCCTCTCTGCATGGGTAATAGAACAGATTCACCTTCACTGTAACATTGGACCGAATTACATGTTATAGTCCTTGACATGCTTTGACATGACTAATGTGACCCAGCTGGTCTCTGCAGTAGAAAAATGTGAACATAGAATGTGTGTTTTATGAGACACACATATAAGTTGACAACAAAAAATACCCATGGATTTGTTTGTGTGATTCAACCAAAAATAAAAATGAAAAGAGAGAAATCCATGAGCTTATAAGGCTCTGCAAATACACAAGCTGTTGTGTTTCAGTATTTACAAGTATTGAAAGGTAGTGGGTAACGGCGTGTTTGTAGACAGTGGGTTTCCAAGTGTACGTGTGTAAACTGTTCCCTCTGTCGTTTAGAGGATGACCATATAGCCAGCTTTTTTTTACTGCAGTGTTTAAGCAGCAACCATATGATTCTATGTTTTATTTAAAATTGGGCTTGTACCACTGAGGCTGGAAACTTGTATCTTTAGAACAATTTCATATTGCACAGTGCCACCATATGTTGCCTACTTTAGTGTTTTTAAAGGGATTGCTTACTGCCTAAAGGTAGCATGTCTCAAATTTACAAATCACATATTGCTTGAGGGCACAAGTGAAACCATTGATTTAAGAGAATGCAATATGCTTAGTTTAAAGGTGTTAATTCAACTCTATCATCTTCCAGCTTTCCTTACATTGAAATATATATTAGTATGGGGCCAGGGAAATTAAAAATTGGGGCTACAGGTTCTGTAATTGTGTTTCAGTCTTTAAAGGAAAGAAGAAACTGGCTGATTAGGTAGACAGACACATTTAGCATAAGTGTTTTTGGAACCTCTTGAAGTGAACACCCTGAATTATGAAGCTGGCCTTTTACATTTCTCATCATTACTGTAAATGGAAAAGTAGCCACCAGTATCTTGCAACTAATTTAGCAGATGGACTTGTTCTAACATTTTCTCTGAATTACCTTGTGCATATTTTAAAGGGGGAACTTGTCATTTTTTATATATTTTAATATTTAACTTCCTTCAAAAAATTGGATTGCTTACAGTTATTTAATATATTTCTATTCAGTGTTTGCCTTCAGATAGCTGCTGCAAATTTGAAGATAGAAAAGTCCTAATCCCTCCAGAGGTAAAATCATTACCCTATTCTCTACTGCTTTATCAATTCTAAATTAAAACATTTCAAGTGATGAAACTTCAAATATTTTCCTTAAATATATACCATAGCAAAATAATTCTCTCTGGCTTCATAGCCTAAGGGTGATGGGCAGCTCTTACAATATTGTCATTATTATTTTATTTTGCTATATTTCTATTAATGTACCTGATGGGAACTGATGCCAAAAATAAAAAATTGTAGTCCCATTGGAGTGCAGTGACCCATAACAAAAATGGGTCTGTCTCCGAGAGCTCACTGTGTAGCCCTCAGGCATAAGTGCACAGGTGGACAGAAAAGCAAACAAACAGTACAGAGTGCTGATGGAACACAGAAAGTATCTGTGCTCAAGGGTTCAGACACAGCGGATCTTGCTTTCTTATTGCTTTTAAGGAGGGAGATTGGGTGAAAACCAATCTTGCCCTCAGTTTCCAGCATCATCTGTGCAGATCTGGACCAGCAATCCTGTCCAGCACAGTGTGAGCTGGTGCGTTAGCAGCGTGGAATGTTGGAGAGTTTGAGCTATTGCAGAATGAAATCCCAGAATACTGCGGAACCGGGGGGTTCTCTAAGAGAGAGTAAGGTGCCAACTTTCTACATTTAATGGGGAAAAACATTCAGGAAAAACTCAGACATGCTTCATGAAGAAGCCAACATCTGATGCTGCTACTACTGTGGCCTAATGGAAATAAGGGCACTCTGCATGAAGGGCTCAGGACAAGGGTCAGTGTTGGCAGGTTGTCTTTTCATCCCTTTTATCACCTCAGTGTTAAATGCTGGTAAATATGTCAAAATGCTGGTAAATATGTCAAAAATGAACACTGAAACAGAGCCCGAATAGGTCATGCAATCATATGTTCTGGTTTCTACAGTATTTCATTGTGGCTGAGGGATTGGCCTGTGAAGTTTCAGAAATAACCTTTATTTTTTGCATAAATCCTGTCCATGTTTCACATATTTCTTGCTTTCTTATAAATTTGATAATAAAGGCATTTTTAAGCACTTTGGTGACAGGTTCCAGACGGAGTGTATTTTTTGGGAAGTGCTGACACCGGCTGCTGGGACTCACACCAGCAAGCCAGGTAATTCTTTACAGGAGCCGGCTGTGGCGTGTGCTGAACAGAGTCTCCAGTTTCCAAAGCGAGCGTTCCCTCTGTGCAGCTCACAAGTCATCCCCATTAGTGCGGACCAGCACTGGCAGCGTCTTTTCAATGCTTACACATCGCTAAATAGTCTTCAAAAATACCACTGTGGCTTAATTTACTTAATATTAGTATGCATGTTAACTTAATACCTTTCTTTCTTTTTTAAAAAAGGGCAGTTTACGGGATGCTTTCTTGTCAGGTAATAGCTCTCCGGATTAATTTAGAGAGCCCTTTCTTGTCAGCACAGGCGGCAGCCCCCCGCCATGGCCAGAGATTAGGTGCCCCCCAAGGCTGAGCCGAGCCGGTGGCGCCTTTATGCAGGCAACCTTTGTGTGGCCCATGCTGCGGCTGCCGGCTTGAAGCCTGTGAGGAGGAGATTAGGCTGTCCCCAGCCGGCCAGCCGGCGCTGGGTGTGGCTCGTTCCCATTTTGGCGAGCAGATGGTGGCAGCCCAACAGGTGCACCCTGATGGTGGCAGCGGGCCCGGCGCATCTGCTCGCCGGGCGAGGGGGAGGCTGCGCCCCAGCCCCACACCAGCTGCACCCTACGGGGCAGGGCACAGGCAAGGTGCTGAGAGATGGAGGCTGGTGACCTTCAACTATTAACCTTTTTACATTACACCCTGGAAAGGGATGGTATGGTAAGAATGCTTTGATCTGAATATGGGATGAAAAATGACTGGCGACTAGGAGGTGATTGATTACCAGCTGTAGGAAGCAGTGGGCAGTTTGATTTTAGGCTCTCTAGCAAGTGGCAGGGTCTCTCAGCCACTAAAACACAGTGTCTCCTCCTTTGCAGCAGCTCTATCTCAGGGTACCAATGAATGGAGACTGCGCTGCCCCCACATTATTTTGGTTTTCTACTCAAAAATAGAACAATCAGACTGGGATTTTTGAAGTCCTTCATGCTCAATCCCCCTCCTCTCCCCACCAAAAAAACTCAGTCTCTTTTATGCAAATAATGCAGTCCCTGCACTGGGGGCAATGTCATAGATTAATCTGTTAGTTTACTTACAAGCAGCACAAAAAGGAATGCACTCGAAAATAATACTCCATTTCTAAGAAATGTTTGTCTTAGCTTCCAACATTTATGTTCTGTATTACCTTCTCACTTTATACATGTCTGTATTCAACCCTTTCCTTCTCAACTTGACCAGATTCATACTCTTCTGCCTCACACTTTAGTCCAGCCCTAGACCACCTCACCTATCACCCTTGCATAAACAAGCAGCTCTCCAGCTGATCTCCTTGGCTCAGATTTAGAGTTTTTAGCTATTCTCACTTTAACTCTTCTCCCTTCCTGTTTCCCCTTTTGGTCTGACTTGAGGTAAGGTCTGCTCTTCCCCCAGGGCCCTTTAATTCTGCTGATGTTCTGTGTCCCTTGCAAGGTCTTCACAAACCTGGCAATTTCTGCTAGACTAACAGCTGTCTCCATCTCTTGTAGCTCTGGGGTTTTCCAGGGTCAGAAGCACATCATGAAGCAATGAATTTCACAACTCTCATGTGGAAAAAATACTGGCTCATATAAGCTTAGAAGAAGCCTTCTGGTTCCGAGGATACACAATAACCTGATGGAGTCCCACAAAAAGGAGCTGCTAAAATGTGGCCAAAGATGAGAAAGTGCACTGGATGCGTTTGAGGTGGGGTAAAAGGGTGGGTTGTTGCTCTACATCATGTTTTCAGAAAGCCTTAATGTCTGGGCTGAGCTGCAAGCAGTTGCTTATTTCTGTTGGTCAGCCTCAGTTCCTCCCATGGCTGGAGAAGGGAAACGCAGATGCAGCAAGAAGTGTTTCCATCAAAGCAAAAGTTGAACTACATAATGTCTGGAAAGATGAGTGGTGGTGTCCAGACTTGTCTGGGTGCCTATTTGGGGAACTGGAGAACAGCTCTAGTTGCAGTTACGTGAATCCTGAGTGTCCTTCAGAGGGTTCATTTGGAAGACTATATAATTAATATTAAGCAGATTGCAGTCTCACACCAGAATTGCCAGGAAAGGATACAACAACCTTCCAAAGAGGAAATTTCTTGGTGGGAGCAGGAGCTGGCTACAGTGACGGAGAAATAACTTCATTAATTGAAACCAACCTGAAGGAATGGGAGATAACGGATTACTGGATCTACAATTAGAATAAATTAAGTTCATAGGTCTCAATTCTTTAAACTCCATTATCCCTTTTTCATCTTTGCAAGGTATTGGTAGTTGCTCTGCACTTAAAGATATCAAAAGTCACTTTATTTTGAAAGAGAGAAGGCTTCTCCTCAAATATATTTTATTCAAACACCCGTACTCCTAATTTCAAATGATTATTCAGAAGTTTAGATTGGTGAAAACAACAGTCAGTGTAAAATTTTTACAGAAATTCTTACTGCAAACATAGCTAAATTCATACGTAGACATTTTCAACAGAACTACTCATGTTTAATTTTTGTGATTTTCTCCAACAGGTAATAAATACTCCAGCTGTCACAAATACCTATATAATATTGACCTCATGTTTCTGAGGATTTCACAAGCCCTAAAAATAAACCCTTGTGAATATGGGCTCCATCTAAATGCTTTTGAACCACTACACAACATGCTTGAAAAGTGACAGCATACCAGTAGAGTATTTTACAAAATAATTAAGGTAGTTATAAGGCAGAGATCATTCTACACCAAACTCAACAAATTATAAATAATATCCATAAATCCTTAACACACTTGTGTATGACATTATTGTTTTCAAGTCTACTTAATTCTCTCACATCGTTGTCTCTAAGCTCTGTAAAGAGTTAGGCTAACTACTATATAAAGTCTTTTCAGACCATGGCAAGCTTTTCTCCCCAGATAAAAGCCTATACTGTCTTTGCTGGTAGGGATGCTCCTATTGCAAGCCCTGGGAGAGCCCTGGAAAGCTGACAATGCTGTTTTCCTTTGCGGGGTTGTGGAACTAGCTCAGAAGGGGTTAAGTGGCTGGAGACCAGCTGGGCTCTGTTAATCTGCAGGGACCAGCTGCTTTGTATAAAAAGGAAGACAAGAAACAGAGGGGCTAGTGCTGAGGGAAAGCTGAGGGTATTGAATTGCTAAGTTTGGGAAAGGGGGAGTGAGCACTTGTGTGTCAGCTTTTTGGCGTGCTGGAAAAGGAAGAAGAGCTCTGTAGGTATTTTGGTTTGCCTGAGGAGCTGCTATTGCTGGTGGTGATTGGCAGCCCACCCAGGATACTGACATTTAGTTCTTAGGCGCTCCTGAGAAGATGGCCCTGTATGGTAAAAGGGTAAAAGCTGGTAACTGAGCAAACCGGGGTTAATAAGTCCCAAACTGTCTCTGATTTCAATTGAATGCTTTTCAAAAATGAAAAAAAAATAAAAATAAAAATAAAAATTAAAAAAAAAGAAAAGAGCAGTGAAAGCTTTTGGTATCTTCTATAAGAGCTGGTGCCCTCTCTTTTGGCTGCCCAAGCAAGTTGTCCGATAAATGCAACTTGTTTTTCTCAAATGTGACAAAGACTTTCATCTGCTCCAATGTGCATTGTTTGTACTTGTCTCTATCACATGACTTCACCTCCTGTAACACTTGTCTGTGACAAATAGGCTGCAGAAGGGAAATCCTTCAATAGGTTTTACTACTTTTCTTTACATATTAACTCTGAGAGATTTTGTGCTTATTTTACTGAAGCTGCTTTGAATGAAAAAAACTCCGTAAGCAGAAGTTGAATTGCATAATACAAAGCTATTAAACTATATTTAGTGATTCCATTAGAAATCTGCTGTTGAGCAAGGCAGAGCATATGGAGAGAAGTTGGTGAAAACCTGATTAAACATTTATATGGGGCATATTTTGATTTAACTTGCATAAATAATTCTTTTTTGTTGTTGTTGTTGGGTTTTTTGTTTTCTTTCCTTCAAAACCACCCTTTTCTACGCCTGCTCTGCTAAAAATAGTGCTACTGTAACTGCACTGAAGTAGTAGCAGGAGTGAGTGGGTATCTCATATCTACCCTTCTGCACTGGAGGCTCTTCTCTCTCTCAGGTTTGATAGGCCTGTACCCTTTTGAGAAACAAAAAACTTTATTCCTATAAAATCTGCAGTAGTTTTCTTTTGTCCTTACAAATAATAAAGTAGTGATGTTCCAAGGGCAGTAATTATTATGCAGAAGTTAAGTTGTGCTCGGAGTCCAGATCAATAGGAGAATTTCCCCAAAGCTAATGGGAATTGCAGCTCATATATCAGGTGACTGATCTATTTTCTAAACTCAGTAATAGTTTTAAAGGGAGATTCATTTTTGAACTTTACCAAAGTCTGGATTTGATATTCTAGTGCAGACTCAGTTTTTGTACTCGGTTGGGATTCAAAGTCCGATTTGCAATAACAATAAAAGTTTTTTATGACTTCTTGGTATTAATAATGTGGTATAAAGTGGGTCTAAATCCTGCTTTAAGGCCCCCTCTTGCCACTAAATATATGAGGGAATTCAAGCTTTTTCTTTAAGAGTTGATCTGAGTGAACATTCAGGTGCCCCAAAGCACGGATTTTTCTCTGAATCTCCTGAGAACAAGGTATTTCACAAAAACTGTATCTCTTATCCCTCCCACTGAGTTTCAGAGTTCAAACACTGGCAATTTCCAGTACTATCTTTTTTTGTCTCCTTGTTACAAGTAAGATTTCATTACCTGCAGAACAACCAGTGCCACTTTCCAGCATCAGCATTGTCCCAAGATCTTTTCTCTGACTGCCATCACTCATTACAGCAATGTGCTGCTCTTTCATGGTGGCCCAGCAGATCGCAGAAACATGGGGCTCTGGATCATTACCAGGGAACAGAGTCACTTTGGGGTCATTATCAGAGAAAAGTATTACCTTTTATTTTTTTTTTTAAAGGCATATTCTCTCCAGCTCCGTGTGGCAGCTGTTGTCTTCTCAATCCCATCTAACTTCTGCAACCCAGTGGTTTCAGCTGATGTGTTTCAGCAGGGAATTAAATTATGAAATTTTTTTTGGAAAGAAGCAGCTAACGTCTTTTGAAACGGAAATATTATCTCCTGGGTGGAACACACTATGTTGAGTACTGAAGGGCGTTACGAAGCTGCTCAGATAAAAGCTTCTGATAGTGTGTGTTTGGTGAGGTATTAATCATAATGTGGTGAAGCAAAAATCCACCCCAAACTAAGGGAGGCTGTGCAGAGTGATTCCTCTAATATTTTGGCCAGTCTATGGACGATTGCTTTTGGCTTGTATGAAAGCAGCCTGTCTGTTAGATTGCGAAAGTGAGCTCTAATGAAAAATAATACTGTGGGCCTGTGTCTTTGATAGTTGTTTCTCACTCCTGCACTTTTCAGCGTGGTGAGAAGTTTAGTACTGCAGACCTGTGCTTGAGCAGTCCTTGCAGCACAGGGGAGGAGCAGGGGGAGCGCACAGGTAGTACTCAGCCAGGGTCATGCCCACCAAGAGCTGCCGATGCTGCAGTAGCGGCGAGCGTGTGGGGGAAGCTATGTTGGTTTCTGAATTTCATTAAAAATCTGAGTTGTCTATGCACACAGCCTTATTCACAGTTTTTTCTGTATTGTGATTTTAGGATATAACAAGGTGTTAACAAGAAAAACATGTTTTCATTAAAGCTGTATACAAAATGTATCTTTGCCCTGAGCCCTTCTGTGTGTTTATTTTTCTGAAACAGGCTGTTACTTAAAGAAACAAACAAAAACTGAAGCAGAGAAAGAAACTTTTTCCTTTCTGAGTGAAGGTCCATTTTCAACCACCCCTTTTATTTCCAGACACTGAGGGTTGTGAACTGCTGGGTGGGCTGTACTGGCCCAGGTGAGGGCCACACCTCACCTGTTGAACTTATTTAGTTAAGCTGTTGTAAACATTTACTCTGTTTTCTTTCTCAAAGTGAAAACACTGTAAAAATAATGGCTGCCATAAAGACTGCATTAAACACTTTCTAAAAGGTTACAGTTTGCAGCTGTGAGGTCGCTGCCCTCTGATTACACTGCAGCACTGCCTTTCCCCCTGCACTCTGCAGAGCCTGGGAAAGCATTGCCCTGCCTTCCATGCTGGAGGCGTTTGGCCTTCTGGGTGTTGAGCATTTCCTGGGGGTCAGGACAGGGATGAGAACCAGGTTGTGGAGGCCTGTTGGCAATCTGCTCTCACCTGCTATGTGCTGTGGGCTTGTCCATACCACCCACAAGTGCCCATCCATGAGATGAGGGTAGCAGCAGTGAAGGGAATCTCATTGATAACAGTGGGTAGAGATACAAGAGAAGACAGCAGAAAATGAGGTGAGAAGATGACATACAAAACTACAGAAACGGGAACTTCCACAGAAGACCCAGGCAAGGAGTATTCTGCTGATTTGTGATGGGCAGAGGAGATGTAAACCGGAGGCTTCAGTCATTTTGACAATTTTGATTAAAAGAGGTGTGGGCTACATGTACAGACCTAGGTAAGGAAACCTTCCACTGATCCAAGCTGGAGTTCATAAAGTCATCTAAACACCTGCCAATGAGGAATGACTGGTTATGAGCAAGCCCTTAAGCCTGCTTTCCCCCGGTTTCCCTTGTCTGCCTCTCTCCTCTGCCTCCCTCCTCATCTGTACAGGTAATGCTGCAACAAAACCGGGCTCCTGATTCAGATCTTTTGGAACTTGAAGTAGGTGCCGTGGGCTTGTGAAAAGAGAGGAATAAGCTTGGAGCTGAGAGTGTGCTGTTTGTTGCTCTTCATATTTGTATGTTCTGTACTTAAAACTGTGCACAAATTCACTTTTATGATGTGACAGAAGATAAAACAGCCTGTTTTGTCCCATACTCCCAAAGCATTAAGGATCCTTCTGGCGTATATGCTGTGCTCAGTCTGCTACAGGAAGGATTTTCCATTTTTTTATTATTTTTTAAAAGTAGGGTTTTAGGCAGAACTTCCCTTTTTGTTCTTAGCCTTAAAGTCCTTTTGCTGTTGTGGTTGTTTTGCACTGTGGTACTCCTCACATTTTAGAAGCAGGCAGCTAAAATCATGCTAGGTTTTAAAAAACAAACAAACATCAAATCTCTCTTAACTAAAGCATGTGGATTGACTAGAGAAACCAAACAGCTCCTTAGGTAGGTGTATCGTCATGCCAGACCCTGTGGAGCTATCACCTCAGCTATGACTGGAGGGCCTGCGTGTCCTTTGTGTAGCACTGGTGGAGCTGTGTGCTTTTCAAATTCAATGGGCCTGTAAGTTCACATTCTAACAAGATAAAGTCCAGTCCACCAGGAATAAGGGATGTAACAGACAGCCACATGCTGGGATCAGTCTGTTAAGAACTAGAGATATTGAATAGGTTCTCTGAGTTAACAAGCCCTCCTGTTTGTTCCTGATCACTTATCCCTCTACCTTCTAGATGTCATGCTTTTCTTCTCCCATACCATAGCCTTGGAGCTTGGTAAAGACCTTTGGAACTGAATGGAACTGGGGGAGCTGCACTCTCCATCCTAGCCGAGAAATGCATCCTGGAAGGAATTTTATACTTAAATTGGAAATTAGTTTAGCACTCACATTTTTGCCTGCACTAACAGTTTGGGGAGAGAAAGAAAAGGAATACTTGTTGGCAAGTAACTATTGTACCTGGGCATAGGAAAAGCAGTTTTAATCCACACTTAGTTTAGCTGGCAACTGTCTTTATCATCTGCTTGGAAGGTGCTTAATGAACACAAGGAAAAGAGCAGCCCCTTGTACCTGCTGCTACAAGGAAATGCAGAACCGAAGGGTACATTCTTACTCTCATCTGAAATATGTGGGGTGAAGTTGCATAAAATTTAAACCAGTCAATGTGCATGATGTTCTGTGCACTTGAGGACACGTGGTGCTACACTGCTACTTTGTGCTTATTTTTTCAAATCCATTAGTGCTGCACTTTCTTGGAATGTTTTATTCAAGAATTGAGGGAATAGTTTCCCTCTGCTTTGTATTTATTACTTAACCTTTATATTCAGAACCTTTATTGCTTAGCCTGAGGAAACCAGATTGGTTATACCTTCTACAAGTAGGTAGCCACAATGTGGGAGGCACACAGCTGTCGTCAGTCTGTCTGTCTGCTCAGGGCTCTAGCACTATTAAGGCTCTCAGACCTTTCTCCCCTGTACCATCTTGGAAAGGATGTGTGTGGTGATGCTACTCTGACTTCTCCCAGCACGAGAAACAGCAGAATGACTTAGATTTGCTCAGGACACCTGAAGAAGGGTTTTAGCCTTTGGGTTTTTGTTCCCCAGTTGGGTGTGTATAAGTGAGAGAATTTTTGGTGCTGTTTGAGCCCATATATTGCCTTACTATTATTTATAAAACTGCAGATGTATTTTTGCATCTGACAGTAATCATTCAAATACCGAGAGAGGGGTCTGCTCTTGCCAGCATCTGTTAGATCGCTACCATGATGTCAGAAGAAACCGTTTTAGACTGACAGGAGCAGACTTTATACCTAGATTTGCTTATTTGTGCCCAAAGAATCTGTTGCCTTTCTCTCACCATTCTCAATTTTGTGTTGCACAAATGATGTCAGGCAGAGAGTGGGAGAACCAGCTCATGGTACAATGAACCCTGAGCACTGTCAGCTGGTGCTGGCTCTGGGAAATGTTGGCAGCCAGTACATTGTGCAGCAACATGGAATCTGTCATCAGCTCTGTGTGCAGAACTTCCAGCAGAGGAGCACCTATTTCAAAGGGATGGAAAGGCAGTATGGCCTATGGTCCTTGAAACATTAGATAAAAAGACTAATGTTAAGTTTGACAGTGAATGCAAGGCTCCATTTTCTTCTGCAGTATATTTTCTGTCTGGAGGTGACCAACCTAAGAATGTAGTTGTTCTTGCCTGATATCAGCCAAGTAAAATGACAGTGTTAGGCATGTGGCTACCTAATCTGCCTCCTACTTATACTCTTTCATATATGTTGGGAGACACAGACACCTCCAGCAGTAACTGGTTCCTTAAGATGGAGTAGACCTTGGAAGGTGCCTGAAAGAGAGCCCATTCACGGGACTGGAGTGGATGGGCCGTGCCTTTGGACAGCTGGTCTGAGATGAGCTTTTAGACCTTATCTCATTATAAGATACATCCAGTACAGTTATAATCTCTTCTCCTGGTTTACTTATTTATCACTTTTTCTTAGAATATTTTGAGAAAAAAATTGTGAAAAAAAAAGCATGGAAAATGTTGAGAGTGAGACCACAGGGGCTTGACAGGAGGTTCTGTGGATATACATCCAATAAGTCCCATGCTCATACAAGCATCTCTTCTGAGCGTGGCCTGTCAGAATCTATTCGTGTTATTTCAAACAATGGTCTCTGTTTTGAGCTGGCTGGGAAAAATTAATTCTCCATGAGACTTTTTTTAATCTGAATGCCTGAAAGTGGGTACCTTCATATATCCCCTCTTACAATACACCTTGTTCATATGAAATGCCTGCAGTTTGTATTGCAAAGACTGGACATTTCAAACCAACCTTCTTTATTTGGCATAATTTTTTCAATAGATTTTCCATGAGATTACCTCACTTTCTAGAATTCAAAATAAAACATAAATCCTTCCTGTGGGCTGTTTTTTCCATTGTCTTCAGCAATCTTTCGGCCATATATATATCCTTTCATTAGATAGAAAACTAATGACAAATAACATTC
>VYZR01106920.1:35490-51487 GCA_013400675.1 Oxylabes madagascariensis
GGGCTCCGCGCCGGCGGCGGCGGCCCTGCCGGGCGGAGCGGCACCGCCGGGGCCTGGGCTCCGGCCGCCTGGCTGGGTGGGTTTGCCACAGCCGCCATCTTCCCCCGACAACGTGTCTGCCGCCCGCCCCCGCCCCGCTGCTCTTTCCAAGCGTGAGCCCCGGCGCCGAGGAAAGCGGGACGCCCTCCGCCTGCCCGGCATGGGCCTGGGGGCGGCTCCGGCTCCGGCACCGGGAGCTGTCCGGAGGGACCCGGCTGAGCTCAGGGAGCTGGCTGCCCGCAGCCACCCTGCCCGGCTCAGCACCGGGAGCTGTCTACAGCCACCCGGCTCAGCACCGGGAGCTGTCCGCGGCCGCCCTGCCCGGCTCAGCACCGGGAGCTGTCCGCGGCCGCCCTGCCCGGCTCAGCACCGGGAGCTGTCCGCGGCAGTGTCCGGGCAGGGGCTCGGGGCTCTGGGAAAGGCGAGCTTTCCCCCTGCTCCGTGCCCCGTTCCCGGCGGGACGCGCTCTCCTTGCAGCCGCGGGGGTCCCGCTGCCGTGCACGGCGTGGGTCACGCCCTTTCCCAGTCGGGCTGGCAGACACTGAATAAAGTCCAGAAAACTGTTCTCCCTTCATGACGGAGTAACCATGCTGACTTCTAATGGCTTTAAAACAAACAAAGCTACTGCTATCGTGGACATGACTTTGATGAGTGTGGTAAAGCTGAAGCTCTAAGCGGTTTTTTTTTTGTACCAAAATTAGCGTTGTGTCTTGGACACGTTAATTGCAGCTGGCCTTTCACACTCAGCACCTGGAAGCTGTCTTCTGGGCTTTAGTTGCAGACTTTGGCAGTCTGTTTTCAAGATTCATTGCATTATTATTAGCATCATACAAAAACTTCAAATATCATTTGTGTGACAGCTCCTAAGTGTTGAGGAGATCTCCTAAAAACATTTCAAAGTCTATTTAAAAAGGTTTTTTGTTGGATGAACATTCTAAAGCATGTCAGTGTAATGTGAGCACTGGAAGTATTATATCTTCTTCTGTCACCACATCTTAGTCTCTTGCTCTACAATTTGTTTGCTATTGGGATACTTTTATTTTGAAACAATTTAGACTCCTTTATTTTATTAAATTGCGTGATATATCAAAATAAATGCAAATTTTTTCTAAAATTTCTGCGCTCTTAAAAATCATTAGCAACAATGGAAGTTCAAGTTGAAAGCTGTAGGAATTCAAGGAATTAAGGTTGCATTTTAAATATATAATAATAGCATTAAAATTTTAAAGAAGGCTCCAGTCAGCTTTTGCTGTGAATGGTAATATTTATGATCAAATGTAAAGTACAGTATCAGTACAATAGCTTGAATGGTTAAGCTTGCAAATGAAGAATAAACTGTTCTCAAGTAATGGTGAAGTAAAACTAACTTAAGAAATGAAACAGAATTGTTTTCATTTGTAATATTCAGACTCTTGGAAGCAGATAATGGGCAAAAAAAGGTCTTTATCAAATCTAAAGATAAACTTTATGTGGGGTTTAGTTTCTAATTATGTCTCACTAAGAGTGTCCTCTTGAGTTCTGTGTAAACCGCGAGGGAGATGGTGTGGTGTAAAGTTTGCACACAAAGGATGGCCTAAAGCAGCGCTGTTAGAAAAATGCTCTTGTCAATAGCAATTGAATAGATGGCCCACAATATTTTAGTGGGTAGTGAGAAGTGAGCTGGTGTCAGATGAATAACTCATCAGTTTAATTTTTCTTAAAATGAAGTGTCTCCTTGAACCATCAGGTACATGTTTATTCTAAAAATAGCTGCAGATTTATCAAGCATAACCCTCCACCAAAGTCATACCAGCATCTTTATGTAGATATTACTGAGTTTATTTCTCTTGAGAGATATTTTCCTTCTGTCAAAAGAAGTGAAAGAATAAAAAAGAACACCCCCAATGTTTATATGAATGAACTACTGTTATTGCATAGAGATAAATATAGAGCTAAATCCTGCAATCTTTGTTCAAGTGTAATTCTCCTCGAAGGCAAGCTTCTTTTGAAGTGGAAGGTATTTTTGCCTCAGCAATAAAATTGTGTCATTTCATTCCATGGAGAAATATAGCAGGATAAAAAAAATCCTGGAAACAAGAGTTGACATTTAGAGATATTAACACAAGAACTGTTCAAATGTTGAAGAAAGCAGCAAACATGCATTCCCTCTATTTTTTTTAAATAATTTATGATGATTGAGTGTCAGTGTGAATGACTAGTCCCTGGGCTCTACTTCCTTCTCCATTCTATTTCTATCTTGTGTTTTCCAAATTCTTATGCTGCGCCCATCACTGTGGTATTTGAGCATTTTCCAAAAGAGCATTAAGTAGTGTGACTCACATCTGTAATGTGGACTATTTATTCTTTTCCTTTCACTCCCTGGGGTAAATATGTGTGGATTTAAAATAGATACATAACTTCTCCTTATGCTTGTTTTACTCTTTTTGGAGAAAGGAAATACAGATGGTATTGAGTTGTAATCTGTAGCAACTAACAGTGATCGGGTCAGCATGAATTCTTGCCAGGATTTGATGGAACATGATGGCATGGAAAGCAGAAGCTTTCCAGATTTGCTCTCTCCTTTGGCCTGGTTTGGTCTGTGAAATACGCTGAGCTACAGTTGTGCACTGTGTTCCTGAGGTGGAGCTTCTGCTTTAAAAAGGATGAGTGGCAAGCTCTGCTGCTTTGACTGTCTCTCTTCTGGAATTTTTGGGGCCTTTGGAGGGGATTTTGAATGTTATGTGCTAAGAAGGTGTCTTTTTGACAAGGTTATTGAATATATATTTTGCATAACATTTTATATGCGTAATGCGTGACAGAGTGAATTTATGTCTGTGCTCTAGGTGTAAGTCTTTGCTGTGTAAAGAATATTTACATATTTTCAACTTTCTTCTTTGTGGATATTTTACTGACTTGGCTAGAGGATAGAATTTTTCATGATGACTTTTCCTTTAAATTATGCACATCCTTCCTCTTATAAAATCTGTTTTTTGTGTGTGTAAGCTTTTTAGACAGCACATTTCCTCCATACAGACTGATTTATGGGATCAGTCTTGTACTTTCTTACTTTTAATTTGTATTTTATTTCTGTATCAAAGAACTGTATTGAGAGAATGCAGATAGGAAAAAAATTATAGGAGATGTTAGGGTGCTGCCGTTATTTATTAAGACTTCTGTTTTGGTCTGTGTGATGTGCATCGACACTTTCCTACTTGAAATATCATGAGTTTCCAGCTCCTTTTGCTGAGAAATTCTAAAGATAAAATGCTCTCCTCATAAAGTCAGACTCATAGCTCAGAAAAGATATGTATTTCAACTTTTCACGGGTATGGAGAGTTTGGCTCAGTAGTAGACAATTTTTCCCAAGAGAAATTCTGTTATGAATTCATCCAACTTTTCATATGTTTGCAAAGCATCACAGGTTTGCCATGAAGTCCTTATGAAAGATTTTTTTTTAAAAGTGTGTGGCTTTATCAGCTGATTTATCTAAGGGGACAAGAAAGGTGGAAACATAGTGGGCTAGCTGGAGGATGGTGGCTCTCTGTGAACCACTACTGTCAAGTCCAGAGTGAGCTTTAGGAAGGTACAGCTGACTGCAGGCTCAATTACTGTGGTAGTGATTGTGCAGACGTGGTAAAAATGGGGTAGCTGCACTGAATGAAAGAAAATCTCTGACAAGCAAAGCTCAAGGAAGCTGGGCTGTGTTTGCTCTGTATGACACCGTGAGTGAGTGAGGTGTGGGGTAGGATGCTCACCTGGGGAAGAGGAAGCAATAGATTGATGGCCATGACTCACAGAAGTGTAAATATTAGACTCACAAAGCTGTTGTACTATTTTATAAATAATTATCCTTCTTCACAAATAATCAGCTCTGATTTACACTGTCTTAAAAGCATTGTATATTTTGGATTTGGATTTCAGGGCTGGAGAGAAGAAAGAGATGTATGTGGTGATTATTGGTTTTGCTTTTGGAAAATGGAGATATATATAGGAATTCCTAAAGTTTATAGAGTAAGGCAAAAAGATTTGCTTTTGACTAAATAGTAAACTAGGACTCCAGTCAATGTTAGTTAAGTGCATCAGTTTGCACTGCATTTTGTCTGAATTTGGTGTGCTGATTGGAACAGTTCATTGCTACACCACTCATAATTTTGCTCTTGTTTCTATGCATTATAAAATAAAATATGGTCCAAGTGACTTTAAAAGTAATAACTTTATGCAGTATAAAATAAGTGATAGTGGAAGTTATGCAAATATATGTATATAGTTGAAGAGGATACTTGCCCTCTTTCCTGCCCTGTCATATCTTCTTTCCTTCCTACCACTTCATTCTGCTCCCTCATAATATTCTTTATCATCTCCCCTTTCTTTTGTTTTAATAATTTGCACTGCTTTTTGGGGCTCTCAAAATTTTCATTATTCCTCACTTCTTCCATGCTTAGACATTTTATACTGTAGATAATGCTTGTCAGGTTGTTATGGCTTGTACCGTTTGCTATTCGAGAAGACTCAGGATTTACAATTGTTCTCTAAAGAATCTAACACACTTTTAGACACTGTCTACAAATGATTAAACTAGTACTTCCTCTTAGTGACTAAGCAGAATATATTTGGAGATTATACAGAGTGGCAGTTACACTAATTATTTGGCTTGATAATATCTATGTTGAGAAAAGTTTTAGAAGACTGCATTAGTGCTGACGTTCCCACATTCAGGAAGTACAAATTGGATCAGTTGGATGTAGAAAGGCTTGACATTGTATGGGGTTGAAAAATAGTAAAACAGATACCGGACTTAGTTAATAAAGAGCTCCCAAAATAGACATTTCAACACCAGATAGTATGTGCTTTCTGTAATCTTGTCAAATAAATATCTTTCTGCACTTTGAAAAAGAAAGAGAAAAAACCCATTTAATTTTACATCTTAAAGAGAGGAATGAAGATCATAATTTTAAGGTGCTGGGACTGTATCCTAGAAAGCAGTGACTGGGTGAAATGCAGTGATCTCTGGAGGTGAGGTTAGGGGACTGAATGGTCCATTCTGGGTTTTGTCTGATGCATCTCTGAGCTGAATAACATCTAAATAACAGAATGTCAAATAATTGATTTTTCCATTGAACCAATGGCTAATTAGTGTATATATTGTGTCACAGTAGTGATAGGTTACTACAGAACTGGTGTAAAATGTGTGTTTACCCTGCCAATTTTAAAATACTTGCAACATATTCAGTTGCAACAGTTCCGTAATAGGGAGGAAAAAGTAAAATAATAGTTTGAACTTGGAATTTTACTCCAGTGGAATGGGATTTTCTTCAGCTTAATGCCACCTCTCACCCTTTTGCTTTAGTGGCTTCCTTCAAGTTTTGTTATCATATTTACAGTCAGTCAGAATGCTAGGGCAGTTTCTGAGATCATTAGGCAAACCTATTCCAAGAAGGATTATTTTGGTGTGATCTTTCATTTTCCCCCAACATCTTCACTGATGCATTTTGACAGAAACTTGGGGAGATAAACCCCAAGAACACACAAAGTGATGAGTAATGATCTCATCTATACCTGTTTTACTGCAATAGATGTTATACATTAACAATGAGCTTTGAGGTGGAAATAATTTTTAAAGTTAAGTTTAGATCACATGGGCTGTTTCAACAATGTCTTACTATATGAAGGTTATTAGCTACAATTTACCTTAGACCACCTAATCTCTCTAAGAGTGGGCAAGTCTTTCTTTTCTAATTTAAACTCATAAGCAGGAAGAATCTCTTGAAATATTAATTGTCTAAAAATGGCATTCAAAAGCAGTCATTGTTCAGACAAGCTTATTTGTATTGTAAATCTGAAGTTCATATCGACCAATATTGTTTTCAATGCTTACTGAGTTTAGATCTCTTTTGCAGGACTACATAGTGTAACAGGAGGAACTGTTACATTCTTGAAGTTACTCTGCTGAGGGTGTGTTATAGTATATAAATAAAAACAGTTTACACCAAATCTGGTAGTGCATTTGTAAACTCAGTAATCTCCAACAACTTCATCTCAGGTGATACAGTAATATTGCAAAATCAGTGCTGTGCTGAACTGCTGCTTCTGCTTGATATCATGTGGTGACTGTCCTCATGTAGTTTCTCCAAGCTACGATCTTGAAGCTTCAAACAGGTCAGTAAAGACTGAAACTGTAAGAGTTAATGTAACAGTAAGAGATTGGATAGGGGAATAGCAGTGCATATAAGAAGTAAATACATGTAATTTTTGGAGAGTAAGAGTTCAAAGTAATTTCTGCTGTTTTCTGTCATTGAAGGTGGAAGGCAGTGTTTTTATAGTCTTGAATTTAAGTATCAGCTATCATCGCATTATATGCTTGCAGAGTGATCTCTGTTGCATTTTGATAAAGAAATCAAACTCATGCATTTTGATAGGGTAAAAGTAATAGTCATAATAGTTGACTTTATGTATCTGTATCTTGAGGAGTTTCTAAGTTTTGATGTGAGGTCATAAAGAACATCTTTGATTCAAACTTTAAACTTTTTATTAAAAATATTGTGAGATATCCTGTTTGTTCTAGCAGGAGTTAGCAAGAGTTGAACTTGTGTTTCAAACAAGTCTGAGTGCTTCTATTTAGAAAATTCATAAGAAAATCTTTAAACTTTAAATAACACATAAAACCCATTATTTTCTTTGTTTACTGTCTCTGTGGGGTTGGTTCTTCCTTCTTAAATCTCATATGAGGTTGCTTAAATACTTCCTGATGACCTATTCTTTATTTGACATTAATATTTTTAAGGTGAATCATTTCCTATAGCAAATATAATATTATATTTGTACGCAGAATATTTAACAGGTCATAACATTGCTAGGTATTTGATATAACTTGGCATTTTGGTTCTGTGTATTTTTGAGGTCAGACTTCCTTTAGAATGTGTACTATCTTAAGCATATGAAGGACATAAAATATTTTCACCTTTAAATAAAATTGTGAGCTAGAAGCAGTTAACCTATCTTGGAAAATGGTTTACAACCATCTTTTGTATAACTTTTCAGAAATGTGTACTCCAGTGTGTTAGCAAGAAATCTTTTTCCATATAGTGTTTATCTAACTCTTGGTGCATTTATACATTTTTGTGATTACAGAAAGAATGAGTGAGAGAAAACGATTTTAAAGCTGTTTAAAGCCCAGAGAACACATAGAATAACAGAAAACATTGCTGATTGCAACCTCAACAGGTCTTCTAATTCATCCTTTTCCTCAAGGCTTGACCAGCTCTTAAGATAGCAGTTTCTGACACTTATTTGTCTAAACTAGTGATTTGCACTTGTGAGACCCCCCCCAGCCAGTAAAATAAATAGCCTTCCTGGCTGAGACACGGGCACATAGCAGACAATGCACTGAATTCAAGCTAATGATCTCTGCAAGAGCTGTGTTGCCTATGTAGCAGAAAGGGAAGAGTGGGCCCAGCAGATCTTAGAGTAAAGCTCTTATATATAGTCTGAAAATTTTAAATTTTTTCAAATGATAGATTACTACGGAGAGGTATGAGAACAATGACTCCACTACTGACTCAACCAGGGATGGAGATTTCTTGAATTCCCTACATAACTTGTCTCAGTTACTCAAAGTCCTTCCTTATCTTTACCACTAGAACTTTCCCCTTACTGTTAAATCTAGATCTCTTTCCTGCCATTTGCTGCTTACTCTGTCCACAATGGAAATGCAATGCAGTCTGTTATTTTTCTGTTTTTTATGTATTTCATATATGTGATCATATCTCTTCCTGTATATTCTCATCACTTCTTTCTGTGGATTCAACAGGTCGTATTTTCTAGACTTCTGATCATTCTTGCTGCTGGTCCTTATATATACTTTTGACTAATTTTTTTTGAAATTAAGTGTCCAAACCCAGACACAAATTCCAAAAGTGTATGGGGAGAGCATGAGGATAAAACTGTCTTGCACAGAACTCTTTCCTTGTACAAAGAATGTCACATGTGTTTGGGGTTTTTGTTGTGATAAGGCACTTACAGATTCATGGTCAGCTTGTGATCTACTACCCCTTCACCCTGCTTTTCTGTAGAACTCTTGTTGAATCAGTCATTCCTCATTTTGTATTTTGAATTTGAGTACCTCACCTTTGCAGTGTTTGTCTTTAGTGCCATTGAGTTTTATTCTGTCTGTATCAGATGCCTCTTACGAATTTTTCGTTCAAGTGCCTAAATAAAATGTACTACAATCCTTGGAGCAAGAATGAGGACTTGCCTCTAGAGAGAGAGTGTCCTAATCACAGAGATAGTTTGTCTTTCTCTTGCCTGTCCATACATTCATATTCCTGACCACACAAATGTATGTCTTCGTTGTTAGGATGCAGAATAAACTTTTCTAGTTTTACCTGTAACTTGTTCATTTGGGAAGAGAGAGCTGTGTTCAAATCTCTTCCTGATAAAGGAGGTGTTTCACCAACTTGGAAATACACAAATGCTATATTATTGTAAGGGAAACAGTTGCATCTGCTGCCATATTTATTCAGTAGGTGCAAGATGTTGGCTGACTTACAAAAATTTGAGGTCCCAAGAATACATAATTACTAGGGGTTTAATGAAAATAAGAAGATGGGTAGTGGAAGTCATGGTCCATACTCCTGATTGAAAAGGTCTACTCACACCATTTTACATTCTAAGGAGTTCTTATAGGGGAGAACCAACATTGGCATCAATATAAATCCATCATGAAGTGTGAGTGCTCACAAAATCAGACTTCTTTAAGTTCAGCACTCATAGAACTGTTTGGTTAATGAAAATCTCTGCCTCAGTTTTGGCATCTTTTTCATTCCCACATTACATAATTTAGAGCTTGGATTATGCTATTTGAGCCCAGAAATTCTTTAGGATTCTTCTGACCAGATCTGAATACCTACAGAGGAAGACATTTATATCTGAAATCACTTAGGTTCAATTTGAATCAAATGGAAAAAAAGAGGTGCCTTTAGGATGCGATCCATCTCATCTTAAGTTAGACATTTCAAATAGGCCAGATGAATTGCAGAGCCTATTTCTGGCTGTGGACTTAGAAAGAAGACAGAGTGAATATGTCAGATGTAGAGGTCTATCTCACAGACTTCTGGAACTAGGTAGGTTGAGTCTGCCCTGCAGAGTTCTGCCTTTGACAGTAACCCTTCACTATTTGGTCTTATAAAAATGCTGCGAACACTTTCCCTGCTGACATGGATGTTTACGGTTCCCTAGAAGCTGTTTGTCAATCTGCATATTTTGCTTATATTTCTATCAATTATTAATTAGCATATGTTCATTTATCCATGACCTTACTATTTGAGACTCACTGCTGGGAACCTGAGTATGCTTCCCTTCTAGTCAATGGTTATTCTTAGAATTTGGTATATTTTTTTATGTTGAATTCAGAAAGCCTTTGAAGAATGAGATCTAAAAGAAGACCTTGGAATATAAAATCTTTCCAGCATGTGGGATTAAGCATGCCCATCATCAAAAGCACATTGCAAAGAAAACATTCCTATGCCATTCCCCAATAAGAATGACTAGCACATATTTTAAGGTAGAATCTCATAGATGAAACTAGTCAGATTGCTAGATGGGAAGTCACAAACAGGATTTGTCTACTACTTGTAAGCTTAGAACAATGTAATATTAAGACCCAAAGAAAGCTCTATAAACTCAGTTTGACAATTTCTTTCCTTAACTCACACACCCTCTCTCGTTTGCTGTGTATTGTTTTAGTGGTGTTTGTTTAGCTACTCTGTATTTAAAAGTTGATAGGTCACTTTTGATGGTAGTCTGTTAAAAACATATTGTTGTCCTGCTTTACACTCTGAATTCAGCATTTTCTTGCTTTGAAAGTCTGGATAAACAGGTATCTATGGAATATGCTGTATGGTATTGAAATCAAATATATTTTTGCTGAGTCAGGCCCTGAGGCAGTTTGGGAGCATGGTTTTTGATTCAGCATGCTTTCATTAATTTGGCTAGTCATTGCGATTATGATTCATTTCATTCTGTGTAACCGACTGCTGCACAGTAAGTGACGGCTGAACCATGTATTATCTAACAGCTAGAAAAAGAGCATCACTGTCACGTTTAGAAGGCTGGATTTTGCTTTTATCAAAGACGTGGTTTTTACTAAAGTTAAAATGCTTCAGGAAAATCTTATTTTTTTCAAACTACTTGTAATGTTGCAGTAATGAAGTGATGAAATATCACAGTAATGAAGTGATGAAATATCACAGTAAACACTATGAACTATTTAAATTAAGAACTTAATTTTATTCTGTGGATAGAATGAAGCAGCTTGTTCTGGTTTTAATTAATATATTAGCTTTTTGGATTGGTAGTAAGGTTATGCCTGTTGATATTTTGATGATAGTCTGATTTACATATAAATAGTAAGTCTGAGGAGCTAAGTTTAAGTGAATGGTAAATATTTCTGAAGTGTTGATATTACTTCCACACTAATACATATTACATCAGAAGACATTTCAAGTGAAGCAGTAATTCTAATTTCTTTGTGGAACTTTACCAAAGATTCCACCAGATTTTAAAGTTAAGCAAAATCTCAATATGATTGAAAGAAAACTGTATTTTTACCTGGTATCCCTACTTCTTTTAAAAAACTGTATGTTCCAAGTTTAAAAATATGTATAAAAATCCAAATGTATTTTTTTCGTGCCCTGTTTATGGTTAATCTTAAAAATTGCTGTAGAGGATGCTGTGAAGGCACTGGGCCAAGAAAAGGTGCTTTCAGGATAGAGTACAGAGAAAGTTCTTGTTATTTGAAAGCCTTGAATTCTGTCTGCTTGATATCTGAAAATGCAGGTGGCCAAAGCTGAATGAAATTTAATGTGCTATATCTGAGCACTAATGTACGTTTACGTATTTTGAGTTTATTTAGACATGGTTGGAAGATAAATGTTTTTAGCTACTTTGTAGAGTTTACGTGAGCTTGTCTTCTGCAGAATTTGCAGTGTTCTTGTCTAAAATTTGGTCTGAGTTATATATTCCCAAGCTTTCTATAACACAGATATTCTCATGTATGGAAGAAGGTTTTATTTGGAGGAAGGAAAAACAAACATTTCGATACATTTTTAACTTTTAGTATGAGTGGTCATATTTGTTCTGCACAAAGAAGAGTGATAAAAATTATAAATAAGTCCGTGATAACACTGTGTCCTAACTTAATGTCTCAGATATAAATAATTATATCTTAATTTAGTAAGACCAGTTAGTTACAAGTAAGAAGTTTGTTTATTAAAAGGCATATGCCTTTGTTTAGATTTATAATTTTGCCTAATAAAACTTTAATAATCAAAAAGCATTCACTGAATCTGGGTTTCACTATGAAAACTAAATCATAGTTCAATAGGAATTGATCATAGTGTCATTATGGTAAGTAAAAGCACTGATGTATATTTTTTCTTGTTATTATTGAAATAATTAATGATATACTCCTAGTTTTATTTTTAGGTTAAATAAGAAAGAGCAGTTTAGAGTTGGTAACATGTTTTGTCACTCTTCATAGCCACAAGGTTTTTCTTTGATAAGGGCTTAGGAGTGTTTTATTATAGTAATCCACAAAAAATTTGTATTTCAAAGGGACTACTGGTCCTAACATGAATAAGACTGAGCATGATGACCTATTTTAAAACAACTCTTGCCTGGCATTGGAACTGCTGGATTTTCAGTAAAGCTGCCCAAAAGAAAGATGTTGGTTTGTGTTAGAAGAGGGAAATTGTCATTAAATATCTTCTATCTTGGACATAAGTATATTTTTTTCAGTATTTATGAAGTTGCTGAATGGTATTATGATGTGGAAGGAGGTTTATACCAGAAATCTACTGTGCCTTTCTATTGCTTAGTATGTTTGGACATCATTAGTACCTTTTTAGGGACCATTTGAACATCTGCATAATAGTTACTGTAATTACATCACCAAAGTGTATTCTACCCTTCATAATTAAGTTCATATTGCCATAATAAATGGAAACTTACGTAAGAACTTATATGGAAGCATGTAACTCACTAGATTTGTAACTAAAATTGGTATCACTTCTTCTTTGGTGTGAAGGAAGTATTCGTACTGCATTTACATGTCCAGGTGTTGGGGTGAAGCTGCAGGGGTGGCAGAAGACACCAAGACCTGCCCTCATGTCAGAAAAAATTGGTTTCCACCTGCTCCAGAGTGGATCTGCCACTGGTCATATTGCCCATCAGTAACACTGCTGGATAGTCACACTTTATTTCTGTGGATAATGTGTAAGAGAAGAGAAAAAATCCGGTGCAACAGCTGTGAGAGAGAGGGAGTGAGAAAAATATGGGAGAAACAGCCCTGAAGACACCAAAGTCAGTGAGGAAGGAGGGGCAGGAGGTTCCTACAGGCAGCAGAGCAGAGATTGCCCTGCAGCCCATGGTGGAGACCAGCTGTGCCTCTGCAGCCCGTGGAGAACCTCATGCCAGGGCAGGCGGATACACCTTGTATGAAGCTGGGACCTCATGGAGACCCCACACTGAAGCAGGCTCCTGGCAGGTACTGCAGCCTGTGGAGAGAGAAACCTGCACTGAAGTAGGTTTTTGGCTACACTTCTGATTCTTCAGGGGCCCCATGCTGGAGCAGGATGTTCCTTGAAGGACTGCACCCTGTGGAAGGGACCTGGAGCAGTTCTTGCAGAACTGTAGGCTGTGGGAAAGACCATTTTGGAGCAGTTATGTAAGGACTGTATCCCATGTGAAGGACCCCACATTGGAGCAGGGGACAAGCATGAGGAAAAAGGAGTCATAGGGATGAAGAGCTCTCAACTGATCACAATATCCCTGCCCCCTCCACCTGCGCTGCTCCAAGTGTGGAGGTAGAAGGTTCATAAGTGAAGCAGTGAAGCTGAGCCTGGAAAGAAGGAAGAGGCAGGGGAGAAAGCATTTTTAGATTTTTTTTTTTTTTCACTGTCCTACCCTGTCATTAAGTGGCAATCATTTGAATTAATCTTCCAAAATTGGAGTCTGGTAACTGGTGAGTGGTCTCTGTGTCCTTATCTTGACTTATGAGCTTTTCCATCATATTCTCTGCCCTGTCCTGCTGAGGAAAGGGAATGAAAGAATGGCTTGTTGGGTGTCTGGCCGCCAGCCAAGGTTAATCTGCCACAATATTTATTTAGCAAATATATTTGCAAAGGCTAACTTGAGCCTAGAGATACTACTCTTCCTGGGTCCCTGTGGAATCAATACAGTAAGAAAAAGAGAGGCTTCTCCAGAAGGCAGATATGAGAGACTAAATTCGGCTCCAGAGCCCCAGGCAGTTCCATGCTGTCAGTGCAGCACCCGCAGCTCCATTGCCAGCCCAGCTGCTCCTTCCTGCCTCCATGACACCATCATGGCCCTGGTGCAAGTGTCTGTTGAACTGTCTACTGAAGCTGTTTCAGGGAGGATAAGGTAATGAAAATATATTTTCCCCCTTCATCACTTTGGCAGAGAATCTTTTTAAGCTACAGAAAGGAACTCATCTGATTTACTGTAAAGTCCTACAAAATGCTGAGCTAGCACAGCTGAGGGGCTGAGAGAGATTAGCTACAGTACTTTTGGAGTCTCTGAGAGCAATGGAATTATTCCACCATTTATTTCCACAGTCTGCAAAGACTGGTTATGCTGCAGTCATTGAGAAAAGCAGCAGTCAAACATGTATAAACTAATTTCTGATTTTGAAGTTGCTGTTTAAGGTCTATGAATCAATGCCACCAAAATTAGTGTTCTGAGTATTTTTGAGGAAGAAAACAAAGGAAATGCTCGTAAAATTTTTCTGCTGAATAACTGAAGTTGGAAAGCCATTACTGTTGTTACTTTAGATAGAACTAGGTTTTGTGTCTCCATATCAAACAGCAGGTTTTCTTCTTTAACACTTTTAAAGCTCTGATTTTCAGACATAAGTTAATTCAGCTCATAGGATGAAGATGAAAGGAGAGGTGAAATACCTCAGATGACTCTGGTTAAATGAGTGAACTCTGTAAAGCTGTGTTGTTGCATTTTCCAATGTGATCTGGGACATAAATAATGAAAGGTGCGTAGCAAAGGCTCTAGTTGTAATTGCTGCACACACGGGCACTTGTATTTTCACAGGTGACTGGACAGTCTTTTTGTTGTGTAAAATAATGGGAGAGCTGCTTCATCCCTAGTGTTTCAGATTTTGTATGGGAAGGTCTTCTGATTATTTAACTGTGTGATGGCTTTGCCTCTAAGTGCAATTTGCTTGAAATATAGGCTACATCAATATTTTTTAAAAGAGGACACACAAATAGTTTTGTTCTAATTGATCTGTTACTGAAACATAATTTTAAATGGAGATCATATAGGTGACAAAAATTATGATTGACTTTCAGTATGCTAGGGTGATGAATTCATTAACTACTGAATATTTTTAGGATTACATAGAGAAACACAAAGTGTGAACTTATCATTGCTACTGTCTATGCCAACACATAAGAAAAAGATAGACCTTGCATGAAATCATTTAATTTTTTTTATAACTGCAATAAAAGTAATTGATTCTCCTAAGTTGCAGGCTTGCAGACTTGTGCATTTGATATGTAGCCTCATTGCCTTAATTGAATTTCAAAAAAAAAAAAAAAAAAAACTGAGAAATGAAGCAANTTCAAAAAAAAAAAAAAAAAAAAACTGAGAAATGTAGCAATTAAAAATATTGCCATGCTAGTAGCAATTTTCTGAATGCCTACCTAGCATTCTTATTTTTAAGCAATGCTATATTTAGAAGAACATTTCATTCTTTCAGAAGAGAAATGAATCTATCAGGACTAGGACTATTATGTAGGAATATTAAATATTCACATATTTTGTACTACTTGGTTGCTAATATTAGCCCAGTATTCATTAAGACCTACATTCTACTATTGGTTAGAGGTTTTTTTTCTCTTGGATTGCTATAACTGTCATCTTTGATCTACATTGTATGGAAAAATAAAACAGCTGTCCCCTTTCTTATGTCGTCCCTCTAGAATGCTGGTAAAAATTACTACAAAAGCAATATTTTAACATGTTAACATGTGTAATATGTGTAATATCCCCAAATGACTGTGATGGTCCTCCTTTCATAATCAAAGCCCACTCTTCTGGAAAGATTTGCTGCCCCCAAATCTGAATAAATTATACATTTTTAAAATGTCATATTCATTCAGAAGCCAGTAATTTTATTACAACTTTGTTTTGAACATTTTCCTATCAGTGTCAGACACACATTTCTGGAGGATATAGTGAGCTTTTACTTTTTCACAGGTTAATATTCAGACTGTTTCAGTGGCTGGTTAAAAATTTCCATTGCCTGACTGTACAGTGACTCCATTACTGTTTTGTAGTGCTGCTGCCTAGAGTGTGTTAGTGTAAAATGAAATACCAAAAGGGCTTTCCTCCTAATGCTATATGTAAAGAAGGAGCACTTGTATTAGATGTTTCTCTCTCTAGAAAATGATGATAGAACTTATATAGAGATATACCTGAGATGATAATGGAATTATTCTGGAAAAAGAAAGATGTTGTGAAAGACATGTTCATGTTAACAAGAATTTTTTTCCACACAAGAAGTTATATATTTCTTCCAATGCTCCAAATAAATTTTAAAGTAAGTAAACTCTAGTTTAAGATTTTTATTTTGCTTTCATTTAAGTTATGCAAGATAGGATTCTCGAATTTTGTCATTTTATATACATTTTGTGTATAAAAGTGTTCTGGGAGATGACCATTTAAGTCTGTCAGTTCTTTGTATTTTAATACAGACTAATTTGAAGTTGTTCGCTTCCCCCAACTCATTTTAATGGATGAAACTTGTAAGAAAATATTTGGGTTAGAGCCTCTCTTTGGCAAATAAAACACTTCATGGCTTTCTTGTTTTGCTTTCTTGAAAATTTTGTTTCCATAATGAAATAATAGAGCCGAATTTTGGTTTAACTTGCATTCTTTTATTCTGTTA
>VYZR01106921.1:20613-36229 GCA_013400675.1 Oxylabes madagascariensis
AATATTGCAAGAAATATCCATACTTTCACCTACTTACAAGCAGAACAACACAACAAAACACATTTGTTCCCAAATAGTAAAACAACTCCTCAAGCTCAGGTTTCATACCATCTTTTTCAGCTCCCATGAAGCCTTCACCAGTTTTGCATCATAAATAAATCAAAGCATTACTGANTTATTGAGTAACTTGTAAATAAATCATTCATTGTCACAATGAAGTTTCCAAAGTGGAGATAACCAAGTTGTGGGACAGTTAGTGGGAAAAAGTAAAAAACAATTGCAAATAAAGAATTTAACAATTTATAATTAAATTAAAAACCTGGGAACCTAAATAAAGCAGTTCTTTATTGTTGCAAAATTTATACAAACCTGCCTAATGACAAAATTTACCCACTCCGTGGGATGAGGATGGATAAAAGAAAAGAACACTTTGCTAAATATGATGCTAGGTAGAGACTGAGTGCAGGGACATCCTGTTTTGTAAAGCAAAAAAGGAACAATAAAAACTGTCCTGCTTAGATGCACACATGGCAGCTCCACTGTCTATGAAGACCTACATACTCTTGGCCCAAAGAAAATGCAGTGTTTGTATTAACATCTTCTCTACCCTATATAACCCCCCAGAGGCCACACCCAAACTTGTCCCAGTGCTAGATCCTTCAGTGAGAGTGATTCAGCCAAAAAATCCATTGCACTTACTGTTTTCCTAACCAAGAAGACTTTTAAATAATTTTTCCCACAGATAATATGAATAGTGTTGTTCTTTTTTCTTCTCACAGAACAACANAGCCTCTGTTTCTTTCCTCCTACTATCACTTCAGCTTTTCCCTGATGCAGCACCAGAGAGGGGTGACTCCTTTTATTCTCAAACCTCACGCTTCTCAGCTCCTTAGCCACCACAGCTATAACAAGGCTCTTCTACTATCACAGATTGCTGGATTTTTAAGGAGAATACCAGCCTCTGTAGAGTGGCAGAGTAGGATCAGGAATTTTGAAAACAAATACATTCATAGATATACCTTATCATACCTAATGAAATTGTCAATAGACCGGCAACAATTTTCTCTTTTACTAACAACCTACCAATTCCACCTTCTCGTGTCATCTGGAAAGGAAGGAAGGAACTCTGATACCTCTACAGATGTTACTGCACATATTTTTCTTTTATTTTTTAACTTTTTTGTTGCTGTTCCATAATCCTACATTGTTGCTGGAGTGGTTTCAGGAGATTTTCCTCCATTTATATTTCACCTGTTAAATGGCCATAGAATTGAATGGATATTCCCTAAATAAATAGCTATGAAACTAGAAGGCTTTTCTGGAATCTGAATGGGCTCCGAAAACATTGCTGAGATGTGCACACGTCTGTCAGTGGTCTCAAGCATACTCTGAGTGGGTCAGAATTGTTCAGCAGTGGAAATTAGGTAGGCCTGAATGGAGATTCCAGACAGGTCTTTTTTAAGGCATTCAGGACAGTGACCTTTTTAGGTCTCTTCTTTTCATGGATGACAAGCCCAGTGCAGCCGCGTTACACCACGAGTGGTGTCCTCACTACAGCAACACAAGCCTTGCAGAAGTATCAACGAGGATCTTCTTGGTTTTTTTGTCACTTGTGTACTCTGGTATAAAGCTGGTGGGTTTTTCATTCTGCAAGTTCCAGGTATTTTTAAATCTTGAAACTAGTTATTCTTTCTTGTTCGGTTCACTATTTTTATTCCTTCAAATGTTTCCTCTGTCTCACAAATGTTGTTAATCCACATAGAATAGATCAGCTTAAACACTGAGATGAACATTCACCAAGGTTTTGAGCAGGATTTGGTATTTCTATTTATATTATAGCTTGCATGCTTTCTTCTTGCAGTACTGCCTGTGGTTAGGATCAGAAATATTCAATATAACCTCAGAAGTTATTTTCTTTAATATTTACAGATCAGAAAGAAATATGAAAGAAAATCTCAGGAGAAGATCTGTTCCTACAAGACTTGTTATCAGGCCTTCAAAGAGAAATGAAAACATCTGAGTTCAGTTTCTGGCAGCAAATTAGGAGAGGAAATGACTTTCAAAAATCTGGTCTAGAACATGGAGTGTCTTCAAATATTGATTCTACACACGGGATGGGAATTTTTTTGAATCATCTCATTATTTCCTTTATATATGCCAAGTTCTTTCATCTTTCCTGTAAGAAAAGCAGGTTTCCACATTTTTAAAGTCTCTTTTGTAGCCTGACAAGAATTTCATGAGTGAACTGTTTAAATGTGTACTTGCCTTTGAGTACCTCATGCTATTCTAAGTCATTAAGATGTGCTATTAACTCACTGTGAACAAAGCCAGCTTCATTCTTTAGTGCAAAACAATGCTCCAATAACAAAAAAAACCTCACCGAAATGTTGCATAAACATGGCATAATACCATAAATAGCAAATGACTGGATAAAGTCATTGCAGGCAGTATGTGTTTGAAGTGAGTGTTTGAGATGGGTAAAGAAGGTGAACTAGGGTGAGTGTTGGTCTGATTTTTTTTAAAAACCAGACGCGCACACTCTGTTGTAAATTGTCAGGTTTCAGTGGAAGTAACTCACGCTATAATCAGGTATGGAATTCAGTGGAAATGCTTAAAGGTTGAGATGTTGCTGCCACAGTTGTGGCTGCATCTTCACAAGTATGGTCATTTGTAAACGAACTTTAAACTGGTCAGTCTAGGTGCCCTTAAATAAATAAGTGCCTTTATATAAATTGTTCACTAACAGGCTCAGTTTATGAAGCCTCAACTCTTTCCAGTGCTTTTTATGGATAACCCCCCTATCAATGTACAGAATATAATCCCCAGCATTTTTGTGTTTTCTGTAAACTCTGTAAGGTCTCCCCATTCCCTCCTGCTGCAGGACTTGGACCTGGCTCTGGAAATGACTTAGGAATGGAAGATATTTTTATACAGCTGAATATAGCAGTTCATCATGGATCAAATATGTCCTTTTGGCTTCTTCATGCAGCTAGTGAACGTAGTTATCAGAAATGTTTGGCTATTTTAAGTATGTTAAGGAGGGCCTTTAAGGGGAGGCACGCTTTATTGAGAGACAGACTTGTTTTTGTGAAAGTTGCCGTCCAGGAGTCTCCAAGGGAACACATAGCAGCAAAAACAGAAGGATCCCCTTGTGCACTCATATGGCTTTAAAAACGTTTCATGTCACAATGGTGTAAACAGTCACTTCCTGAGAGTGAGAAAAACACTGAGAACTAAGCAGAACTAAGTCTAATAGTATGCTCTCACTGAGTTCCTGGGATAATACCTGGTACCCAGCAGCATGCAACAACTGCCCTCAGCCACCCAGCCCTTGCTGTTGCCTCAGCTGGAGTGCTGTTGGCCCCCAGCACAGGCACATTTTGGGAGTGAAGGCAGACCCTCCCTATTCAGCAATGGACCCTACACCTCCAAACAGCAGAGGAACTGCTCTCAGTGCAGTCCATACACACAGACAGAAGTGCAGAAGCATAAAGCAGTAGCTAGAACAGGCACTGCTTGGGTGAGAGATCCTTCTCAGCTCTGTCAGGCCTGCAAAAATATTTCTGGTGGTCATCATCAAGGTCAATGGACTTGCCTGGGGATTACTGGCAACTGGGTTGAGTGGCACAGTATTTGTAAGTTATGAGTGAGGTAGCTCTGCATTGGCACGTAGGTAATTATGAATCTTTCGTGTGACAAAGGTAAAGTAAGAAGTGTCAAAAGGAAGGGCTCATGAGGCACAGAGAGGGCTGCATGCCTGGCTGTGCTGCTCACACTGCTGATGCCTTGCCTGGAAATGTCCCATGCAGTGCTGCCCTCGTGCTCAAGTGCCAGTCACCTTTAGAAGGGGCAGCTTGCACATGAAAAGCTCAGCACCAGCCTGTCTGTTAACTTATCCAAGGGAAATGCAACTTGCGAAAAGAGCAATTATTTCCATAATACTTTCTGGCTGATGCTGAAGTTTGTGAAATGTATGCAAGCCAGGATTTCTTCACCTCTGAGGGTGGATGAAGATGAAGTCTGTGTTGCAATTTATGAGCTTTGCATTGTTGAAATTGTTTTGCCTCACAATCTGCAGACAATTATTTTTATCCTTCTGCTAATTTTGTAGTAATGTATAGAACTGTATCTTGTCACCTCCCTGATGACAAGGTATGAATTATATTGGCTATAATTACAGAAGAAAGGAATTTACTCATCTGCCTACATGTGTGGAAAGCTGAAAATTTCATATGCTTTATTTGTCTTGCACTTGCTGCTAAATGAAAGTCTTGGGAGTGGGAATTGAAATCCTCTGGCAGAAGAGCTGGGACCAGTACGAGCACTGTGCAGGCCTTGCACTCAGTGTGCAGCAGTCTGCTGGTGAGCATGGGCCACTGGGCACTGGTAAGCACAGACTGAAGAAGTCTCTCCTCAGCTTCATGCTGCCATCAGCAGGACCTACCCAGCTACTTTTAGGGGTCAAAGGGACTGTGGGCAGACGGGCTTCAGTTTTTCTTAATCCTAAGAATTAATGTAAGGTGTTTGCTCTGGGAAGGAGGGACGGTGCTGGGGAGGTTAGAGACAGCATCACGAAACCTCTGTCCTCCATTCAAACTGGGATTTTTGCACACCTGTAACTGGGTTGAGTGGGGGCTGAGTTAGCAGCATCCCAGAGTGGGCTGGCACTCCTGTCTCTCTTCCCACAAACACCTTACTCCTTGCCTTCTTTCTGCAGGAAATTTCTCATCAAATATGAATTCCATTACTAATCATCTCCATCATGATTTGTTCATTCTTTTCATGCATTAAAACCAACTTCCCCCTAACTTCTGCTATGGCAGCAGGTTAGATAGTCACAGACCAGTCTTTCCAAATTGTAAAGCACTTATTTTTTCACTTGTACCTTTATACATAGTAGGAATTTCTTTTGAAACAGCAAACGTTTTGCTGACTCATAGATCTGATCCTTTTTCTTTTAAAATTGAAGATACAGTTATCAATATAAACTAATGGTTTGCTCTGAGCATCAACATTAATTTTCCCACATGAAATAATCTACTATAAACAATGAAAAATTAAATATACAGTAATTATAAAATTAAGATGATTACTTTGTACTTAGGATGTAGAATATTGGTTTGATCTTTTGTAAGGGAGAAGGAACATGATCAAAGTATTTTAACCTTAGCTATAGAAATGCACTTTAAATAGCAAAGCTGCTTATCAAATATAGTCGGTGTTTTCAAAGGAAGCTTTCCCTTATAAAGACAAAATTTGCCTGCTGACCCCAAAGTGATACTTTCCAAACCAAATGAAGAACCTACATGTTCTATTTTACTTATGTCAACAAAATGTTTCATACTCTTGCTACGTGCAGGAAGTTAACTTCTAAAAGGTTAGTGCCAACACATAGTTCCACAAAGGAACAACTATGTCGTTCAACAACATTGCACAGAGGACAAATGAAACTTATGGACCTCTTTCAAGCTCTGCTCCACTGAATGTTGCTCTGGACACCAAAAGTTTTCATTAAACAAGGGAGTATTCTTTCATTAAGGCAAACAATAGCAGACAAGGACATAACTCTTACCATCCCAAAAGAAATGCATATCTTTTTGATGATCAGGATGACCTCTTTGCTTTGGAGGCTTTTTATGAAGGGTCTTGAGGTAGGAAGATCCCTTTGCAGAGGGGTCTCGTGGCTGTTTTGCTCCCCTGGAGCAGACAGTAGAGGCCATCTGAAAAGTAGACAGTTCCCAAGGTCTGTGTATGAGGACACTGTGTCCTCTCTGGACTGTCAATCTGGAGGGGAGAGGCTCCAACATTAGAGGAGAACAGGTCTGAAGAGCTGGTAATTTATATTTTCCTTTTGAAAACCAACAGGACAACTAGTCAGGTCTTCACTGTCCAAAAAGTTGTGGTGCGGTGATCCTCAGGCTGATTCTGGTCTGAGCTGGCAGCAGCCCTACAGAGCAGCACACAGGGCTACCAGCTAAGACCTGGCCCTGGCAGCATCACTTTTAGGGTCTGTACCCCTTGCCCTGCGCCCTGTGCCTCAGCTGGCAGGGCTGTGCTGCAATCTCCCTGCTGCAGCAGTGCCCAGCCAAATCAGCCAGCACTGGTTGTATCCGCAGTCCTGCTCGGGTCATCCTGACTTCTTGAAATAAGTGTCTGGTGTCCATGTCTAACAACAGGGACATTGGGCCACTCGTTGCTGCCATTGGATCTTCTCAAATAATTCTTATCTCCCAGGCTTTTGTTTCCTTCCTGTGCCTCAGTTGGCACCTCCAGTTAGGAGGATTTTGTGCATAAACTCTGCCTGTTACTTGTTTGAAGATCTTCTAAGCTACAATCTTGTTAATCTGAATGAATATTCAAATAAGGATATGAAAATTGTGGCTGAAATCTTCCCCTTTGTGCCCTAAGGGAAGCCAGATTTTTTTTCATGTAAATCATAAATCATGTCCTAATTACAAATTGTACTGAAAGAGACTTTAGAGAATGGATAACTGGAGATAAAAATGTCACTTTTTTTTGCCTTGAGAAAAAGAAAATATCTGAAAAAGATATTTAAACAAAATTTTAACAGGCAGGTAAATTCTTGCAGTTAAAAATGTTGTAAAAATTTTAATCTGATCCTCTCAGAATTCTTTTTTGTTTAATTAATCGTTCCCTAAGCACTAGATGAAGCCACCTGGTTTTCCTATCAGTTTGTACCTTACAGTTGATTGCAGGTTTCAGTCAAATATTTAGGGTATCTCTCTTGGTTTTCTTCTTCCTCTTCTGATTTCCTAATCATGCTGCAGTCTTTACTGGTCAGGACACTTGCAATCCTTCTCTTCCAGTCCGTCAACCTTTTGTTATCAAACAACAAAGCCTTAATTATTTTGTGGAGGACTACGCTGAAAACCAGGGAACATGCAGACAAACACACAGACAGCAATCTCCTGAACATTGTTCCCTTAGGAAGGCAGCTGAACCATTCTCTCTTAAGGCTTTGAATAACATAACTCTATGCCTTTATACTCCTGCTGGATTGCTCATCTTCATGTTTTGAAAACGGATTGTGCCATTGCAAAACAGAAATTTTTTTTAGACTAGTATAATTTTCAAATAATGAAGACATGCACAAGTACTTTTAATAAATGAGTTATTCTGATATTATGGACCCTCTGCAATCAGACTCACCCTTAAACAATGTGCAGTGCCAAATTTATGTGATAACATATACCTGCCTTTTTAGTTTCATAAGAAAGCATTTGTTTCCACAGAAGGCATTGGATTAGGAGGCACCCTGAAGTTAGTGCCACTGGTTTCTGCACGGCTGTGCATGGTTCACTTCTAACAAGCAAGGAACTGAAATTAGACCAGTTCAGAGAAAATGGGATCCACCCAAAAATGGATGGAAGTTCCCAGTCTCCAAGGATCTTGGCATGTATGTGGAAAGAATCATTGCCGTTTTGTGTACTGCAAATTCTCACCTGGCGTGTTCAGCACCCTGGAGGTTGTTCCAGATTGTGCAGAACTGAACCACATCTCCATACCAAGTTCTAGCAAGGAACATTGAGGAGGGGCATTGGGATGATCTGTGGAAGGAGACAGCCTTGCCTTCCCCACTGCAGGATTGCTAAAATCAGCAGATGTTCCAAATGATGCCTTCCCCACACGTGATGCCTTCCGCACGTGTGACGCTGCCACTGGCGCCAAGGACGGGGAGCAGCACAAGGGGCAGGTCAGCTCTGAGATGGCTTCTGTGACCACTGGCCTGTAATTTTCACTTGGGACTGCAAAGAATTACAGCCTTGGACTTTATTTATTAGAAAATTAAATCAAAGCCAGGGCTAGATAATTGCTTACGGCAAACTGACTTCTGTGCGTGGTACACCAGCCCTCAGCTACCGGTGGCTAAAATCATAAATACAGGGTGTATGTTCACACAGGGTGTGCTCATGCAATCCTCCACTCACAGTGGCTACTTTTCCCCTCACATTACAGTTCACCTCAGAGGGAATTTTGAGGAACACGGTTTTTTGCAGAATCACAGAATTTCAGGCACTAATCTCTCTGCTTTTTTTCCTTTTCTTTAATCCTTGGTCACTGTTACCTGTGGGACACTGGACAAAGAGTGGAGAGTAGCAAAAGCAGGTGTTACTCAACACACAATTGATCAGATCCTGGATCCATCAGCAAGTAACCAATGGGCTTTAGTGCCATTTCAGATGTCCTTGAGAACCCTTGGCTGCCTCTGGGATTTGGCTCAGGCTTTGTATGTATTCATTTTGGCTGAACCAGTTTCTTGCTCGATCATGTCTGGACTGTGTTTTATCTTAATCTGCTAAAGATTGCTTTATTTACAAAACTATAAGTAAATAATGAAGGCTGGATTTTCAGGTAAACTTCACTTGGTTTATGCAAAGCAACAGCCAGATTTTCAGCTGTAGAAGAAATTTTCCATTTGTGATGACTGATGGGCACAAGTTGTTTAAAATCCTGAACATCAGTGGTCTGCAAAATTTACACTGTATGTAGCTGAACATTATAAGGGGAAAAAAGGATGAAAGAAGTGGTCATTTATGAGAGGCATTCTAAACATTTTCCCTTTCTCAGGTAATGCCGACTAGACAGTTCAGTGCATTCAAAACCATAAACAAATTCTCCAGGATAAGCAGGTGCTCCCAGTTTTCAGGATTTTTCTCTGTGACAGAGGCATCCTTTTGAATAGGATCTCAGTGTCTAATAATCCTCACATAACTCCAGGATTAGCAATCTTTATGGAAATGCCAGCCAACCTTTCAATAAAATCTTAGTAAATTCATTAATTTTTCACATCATTATAATTTATATTGTGATTTTTCATAACTATGACAAGCCTGGGAATTATTAGCATGATTATATCTGGTTTGATATTATCCTTGGATTTTAGAATACTTGATAGATTATCTCACGGTTTTTTATCCAGTTCTTTGATGTTGTGCAGATTAGAGGGAGTTTGTTTGTTTGTTTGTTTGTTTGTTTGTTTGTTTGTTTGTTTTTCTATTACTGATATATTTGGTTTTGGTATTTAGTCTGGTGGTGAGGCTACTTTACACCATCATGACTTTTCTAGCCATGGCATATTTCCTCACCTGCAACAGACTTTGGCTTGCAGAGATCTGTCCAACACAGAGTGTGTGTATAACCATGCTGCAGAGGTGAGCTCTGTGAGCATGTGAGCTCCAGAGGGTTTGCTGCCTTTGCAACATCAAATGCACGATGCATCAGCTACCCAGTGTGCACACATGCAGTTCTGTCTGAGAAATCACAGTCAGAAGTAGTGTCACTGCACCTAATTGGAGACAATCACCCTGACATTTGCCATCAAAGCAATGTGGATTTACCAAAATGACACAAAATGAAATAGCAGGCTCTTATTCTGCAATGCACATTGTCATGTTTATCGGTAATAGAGAGGGATGGCCATTTAAGATGAACCTGGTTTGTTAAATACAACCATAGCATGGAGAGGTGTGGTATCTCCTGGATGAGCTGAGGAAGGGCTGATTAGCTCCAGCAGTGGTGCTACAAGGACGAGCCATTCCCACACACACCCTGCCATGCCGTGGCTCGCTATCCCAGGCCCTGACCTCCCTCTGCATGGGGAGATGAGGCACACTGTCCTGCTGCTCCTGCTGCAAAACCACACAGAAATGCTGCAACAGCAGAGTATTGCACAGTGTTCAAGCCATCTCAGAATTAAAAACCTGATGAAAAAGTTACACAGGGCAACTAATCATCATGAATCCATGTTTGCTGATGTTTGCTGTATATTTGCGTTTTTTGTTTCTACCTTCTGGTCTTTGAAGGGGGAAGAGACACTTCTAATGTATGTGGAAATTTCAGTTCCAAATGCAACTATATGTTGTCATACTTCTGCTCAGGGAGAAGGAAAAGGAAATCTCCATTTGCCCTCTCCTGCTTTTCGTACAGATCCATTTATGAGTGATTCATCCAGGGCAGAGTAAGTTTATAGACTTGTGAACTCAGAGGTCTGTTAAAGTTTCTCATGACTACTTCAAATAAATCAGATTGAAAACATGATTAATAAGATCAAATGAAATATAAACCACAGTATATTAAAACAGAAATTATACTTGGCTTCAGTTCTTCTTAGCAGCTCTTCTGCACAGGTATTGAGCCATGTACACACCTATTCAGCTTCACAAGAAAGCTTTTCATAGATGTCAAACTTTTCCTTAAAAGGATAGAACAAAGGCAAAATGTTATTAATAAAATAATCTTTCATCTTAGTAACTACTGCATTAAAATCATTGTAAAACAGATGAATGTTTTCAGAAATATGATTTACTTGTAATTTCTAATTACTGTTAAGTGAAAGTGATTAAAAATTATCATTGCTGATTTTCTACTTGAGGTTAGCTTTGACTGAATTCCATTCAACTTGTAATTTTGACTGTGCTTGCCTGAGATGTAAAATCTTATTAATAAGAAAAAACACCCATCTGAATGGCTGGTCTGAATGCCAGCAACATGTGGGTTACAATCCTATAAGAAAGGTTTAAGAAATTGCTCAACTTGATTTTTCTTACACTTTTGCTTTTAATTGTTTTACAGACTTAGCTGGTTGTAGGGCAGTTATTCCAATAATTACGTTTTCAATGAAAGCATTGAGCAACAATGCTCAGCTTGTGCATGGAAGTTCTGTGAAGTCCAGAGTGACTGCATGAGCATTTCACAAGCGACACAAGAGTTTTCACAGGTATAAGTGAGCAGCAAGAAAGAAGAGAGTCTGTCCAGAATGGCACACAGGACATTGTTTTGGGGCAGAACCAGCACAATGGCTGCAATAGCATTTCCATGGCAATATAATTCCATGTGGTATTTTTTACTTTACCTTGTCTGGTAGTTTGTCTCACATGATCTGCCATGGTACCCTGTCTAGATACACAGTACTGATGGAGTAATTCATACCTGTGGCATGGTTTCAGGATGAGCAGCACTGAAATTAACGGTTTGGGGCATTTTTAATTGTAGCTGCGGGACACAAAGCAAAAGATATTTTGCCATTTTGTGCCAGCTTTTCTGTGGTTGAAAGTGCTATGTAAGTAGAAAACAAAAATACATGAAATTTTGATTTAGAAGGAATCAGCTTGAATAAGGAAATAGTTGTGTCTGTGATTACCAGTTGGAAGTGAAGAAAACATGAAACAATGAGCTTGATAAAATGATTATAGCAGAAATGCAGTATTTTAGTACTGGATAAGAGCCAGGGAAATTAATGACAAAAGCAGAGCCTTCTCCATTTCCAAACCAGTCAGCAAGAATTTGTTTGCAATTTCCTTCTTAGGGCGCTTCCATGAAAGATGTTGACAGTAAGATTGTCATATTTTTTACACTGTCACAACATGTAGTCCCAATGTGAAACACAAAACATGTCTATGCTGGAGAAGACATTGAATTTCCATTTCTGCAGCCCATGATTTCTTCCGAACTTGCAGATGCTTGCATGAGAAACAGATGCTGAGATGGAATAATAATTAATTAGAGACAAATAAGATGGAGATCACTTTCCTGCCTGGGCCTGGGTTTTTGAGGGAAAGGTGCTGCTAAACGGTGCAATTTCCTTCTCAAGTCCAGTCCCCCGAGAACTTCTCAGATTAAGCTCCCTTGCCATGCTGCTGCAAGGTTATATACACAGAAAAGGGCTGGGGACTGTTTCCTCAAGCGGCACAGAAGTAAAAGAAGTAATAAAGAACCCAGAACAAGTCTCCCCACCTTGAAAGGGAGAAATGGAGTGCTATTATATCAAATTCAAAAGTCCTATCACTATACCAAACTCCCCCCAAGAATTTTACTTGAGTGTGGCTTAGAGCGTAGCCAGTGTAGAAGAGTTTCTTCTCCTCAGTTTTGCACACAATAAAACCTTTTTTGTGTTCTTCTGCTTTTTCATGCTATTGAAGGAAGTAATGCAATCTAGCAAAAACATTACTAAAGAAACAAAATTGCTTTTTTTTTTTTTAATGGCACAAATGCCTTTTTTTAATGTGGGGGCGGGTTTTTGGTTTGTTTGGTTGGTTGGTTGGTTGGTTGGTTGGTTTTTATTTTTAGTACTGCATCAGCAGGCATCAAGAGTTGGAAGGTGAGGTTTGCCAAAAAAAACCTGGAAAAATATAACAAGTTAGCTAGGGCTGCCATATAGTCTCTCTTTTCTGGGCACATTCCCAGGGTCTGCTTCCTTCTTTCATTGTAGGCACAGTTTGGAAGATGTGAGCCCCCTCTACAGTGCTGAAAGCCTCATCCAAAGCTGCAGCTGCAAGCGTGTTTCTGCAGGAGTGTGGGGGCAGCCGGGGAGCTGTGTGGAGCAGGGGGCTGGGGGCTGACCAGCAAGGTTGGGCATCTGGGTGAGTACCAAACACAGCTACTCTTACAGAGCAGTTTTGGAGCGGGAGGGGCAGGAAGAAGCTGTGCAGTCATGTCACAGTGCATGTAATTTTGTTTAGCGTGAGTTGATCAAGACAATATTTCCTTTTAAATAGTGCTCTGGAGGGGAAAAGTTTGGGGTGAAGAAGTGGCTGGGCAGAAGGAAGAGATGAGAGTGGGATAAGGATTACTGTTAAGATGCTGTTCACAACTTCCTCCTGAGCTGTAGGAAGTCTGGGATGTGATGAGGAGGATCTGCCAATAAACATTACTCTTCCCTTTTTTTCCTTTTTTATTTACTTTTTTTTTTTTCCTGTCTGACAGATGGATTCCCTCTTTGGTCTGTGATCCAAAGACCTGGGTTGGTTCCTGGTGTTTGCCTAGAGCCTCAAAACAAGATTCAATAAAGTCACATGCTGAGTGAATAATTGCCTAGAATTAGAATCCAAGAGGTACCTCAAACATTCATTAGGATATAACCTATGCAGTCATTTCACTAGTGGTATGTCAGCTGATACATGGTGGCTGGAAATCATATTCCTGCTTTTGCATCATGCCAAGCAGACAAGGGAGCTGACAGCTTCAAGCAATCCCAGACAGGTTTGGGATCTAGTTTCAGTTTCTGTAACTTCCCTTACAGCCAAAACAGAAACTGCATTTCTGTCCCAGCACATGGGAGAAGCTCCTGACTTGGATAGGAGAAGGTGCAGGGCTGAAGAGTGGTAGGGTTGCAGTTGTGCTAGTATGCAGCACTTGGAATCAAGTGGAGACAGGTCCTCTCCTGCACGTGGATATGACTCAATACTGAATTAGAAGCCACCAATGCCACTGATGCTGATACTGGTGTTTGCTGATGCGAGTGTTGTGGTTACAGGCTCAAGCAGGGCATTTTTGATTTTAATTACTGACACTGCAGAAACTGAAAACTTTTCTCTCCAAGTGCACCTTAGTTTCCTAACACTGCTGTTGTTTGGGCAAAACATTAATTTCCATGTTTCAAATATGGAGGAGCATTCAGAGAACGGGGGACCCGAGTCCCTGTGGGGTTTAGGGAGTTAGGAGGGCGACTATCCAAGTCCCTGGTGTGAGGTGGGAGCACCGTGGTGGGGCAGGTGACACGCCTGTCTTCAGGGCTCTGCAACAACTACTTGTGCATTGGAAGAAAACAGGAATTGTAAGTGAAGCTTGCATTGAAATCTTGTTTTCCTGCATATGAAACTTAAAATAGAGTAACTGCTTGCAACATACCAGCTCACTGTGTTTTGATGGGGGCTGTCAAGTAGCATCGTAGAGTGTTTCCAATTCACATGTAAAGAAGTCAAATTTTTCCTGATGCAGGGGAACCTTTGGTGGAAATTTTGAAGGAAACAATTTCTGCCAGGATTACCTCACAGAGTTTTACCTTACACATGTATTTCTTTTGAATGATTCATCTCATTTCCTTTCAGTATGTGAATCCACAGGAGTTTATAGCTTTATGCTCTCTAACTCAGTGGATTAATCTCAATGGACCAGCCGAGCAATGAATTTTTGCAATGCAGGCAAAAATTACATAGCAGAGTTCATGTAGTGGTGTGTGAAGTTCAGGCAGCTCAAATTCAGATACAGTGCACTGCAAAGTTAAAAGTCAATAGCATCAAGTTCTCCCTCTTTTTCTTTCCCTGCAATTACCATGCATATATGAGAGCTTTTCTCACACAGACCCCCCCACAGCCCTCTACAGCATCTCTGGTGCTTTCAGTAGCCCCTGGCACGGCTCTCACAACGAGATGTAGGGAGTCGGCCAACAGAGAAGTGCACACTTGACTGAATAATCTCTGAGGCCTCTGCAAAGTCATCTGACACCCCCTGAGGCTGAACATTTCCTCTGCGCTGGGTTTTAAAGAAAGCCTGAGGCTTTGTTTCTTTAAGCAGTTGAGCAGCTCTAACAGCCTGCTGACTCTGAAAGAAGTCCTTTTATCCCACATCCCCTTCATTTGTGGCTGGCCCTCTCTGAACTTACTTGGCTCATTACACAAGAAGATAGACACCTGCTTTCTTTTTCCTAATTATTGCTCCTCTGGGCTAACAGGTCTGTATGCTGATGGAGCTGGAAGGTGGCACCAGGGGTGGGGTGGGTGGTGAGCAGAGGGGAGGATGTAGAAATGGACTCCTTGGCAGGGAGAACCTGGGAGGCAGCTCAGGTGCTGTTTGAGGTGCAGCTTGTCTGGCTCTGAAGGAACAGCCGCTTCCCCAGCATGGATGCAGGCTCTTGGCAGACTCCAGGGTGAGTCAGCCATGGACCTTCACTGAACAGGCAATTTAATACCACAGAAAAGACAAGAAGCTTTTTACCCCCAGCCTTTATCTCCTCAGCCAACTAGCTGTGGGCTTAGAGAAGAATCAGACCAACACAGGGGAGCATGCAAGAAAAGCAACCAGGTCCAGTGCTGGCTCCATGAAGGCTGAAAAACCACCGGTGTCACCTGTAGCTTCCTCCAGTCTTGGTTCTGAAGGGAAACCTACAGCAGACTTTTAAAAGATGAGTCTAAAAATGGAAATCTAATTGTGCAGATTAACAACTGCAAACACATTTTAAGCACTTCACAGAACAATGAAATTATCTCCCTACACACTTCAAAGTGCCAAAGGTGCTGTCACCACATTGCTTTGCCCCTTGCCAGCTGGCCCTGCTGCCCCACAGGTACAAATCATGGGGCTGGTTGACAGAGTAAGGGCTGAAGGATGAAATTTGTAGCAGAGCATCTGTTCCCGCCCAGGAACTTTGCTGAGGGCTAGAAAAGAGTCTAGAGTAATACAGTCTTTCTCTTGTCAGCAGATTGCTCGAGATACTGGGAGCAGAGCCTTTTCAATGAAGTTTATCTCCCTGTGTGCAATTAATTATGCAATGTTCAAAGAAGAGCCTTGCATGATGCAGAAAGCAGACTTTGCTAATGAAAGTGGCTCTAATTGCAGAGCAGATGTGTGGTCAAGATGGGAAGTCAGCTCTGCCTTTTTGTGCAGAGTAGGCCAGGGTGGGTATCCTGTTAGCATGGCTGGGTTGGGACCTTGGTTGGTGCAGGTATGTTTGTCACCAGCTTTAGAGGAAAACAGCTTTATTTTTTTATCTCCTAATGTGATGAATACATCAGGTTGAGGGTGAAGCTGTGGTTGGATCCTGGGCTTGCTGCTATCAGTTGTGCAGTGTTAACTGGGTGCAGTTTTCTGAAGATATTTT
>VYZR01106922.1:0-14449 GCA_013400675.1 Oxylabes madagascariensis
AAAAAAAAAATAGTCTCAATGAAAAGGCAAAATCCATTAGGAAAAGCCGGCTGAGTGCTAAAAGGCCCCTAATCAGTAGAAAGTTTAAAGAGCACCGCTCAGAGAGAGGCTGCGGTGCCTTTCCAACACCTCCCCAGCAATGTGTGAGGCTATGACATGTCAGAGTGAAGCCCCAAACACAGGCACGCTGCCAGGGGAGCTGTTTCCTCAGGGCTGAGCAGAGCCCGTGTCCGGCTGGGTGCTGGGGAGGGAGCTGCTGATGGAGGAGCAGCAGCATCACAGCAAATAACTGCAATCAAACTGGTAAAAGTTTGCTGCTTCCAGCCTCAGCTCTTCTCAGCCAAAGAAAGAGACAGAGGGCTGATCTCCACTCAACATTACAACTGGACCAAAGCAGGAACTTGGGGTTTAAGGGCCAGCGCAGGTCCAAGTAAGGGGATCTCAGCAAGGCCAGCTCAGATCTCAGAAAAGCAGTGCTAGAAAATCAGCTGCTGCTGTGGAGAAAGAAATGCCCTCAACATGTCTGGAACACTAAATTCAGCCAAGAGCTGAATATAGTTCAAGCTAAACTACAATTGCCCCCAAACACCTCTCAGCTGTGGATTCCAGGTAAGAAATGACTGCTCACTTCAGCTGTGTGAGGTTGCCAATGCTCCAGCCTGGGTAGATTTACTTGCTTTGAGTAGCAATTATTTCAAACCACCATTTCTCAAATCTCATCATTTCTCACCAACATTTCACAAGTGCACTGAATTACAGATTTCAAAGCATCACAAAGAAGGCAAACCTTTCAGTTCCCCTATGACGAAGAAAGTTGCATGTTTTTCTTTCAGGGAGTAATCAAAATATTTATAATGAATCTGCTGCTCTATGAACTGTTTTTAAAGCTTGATAGAAACAATCAGGCTCAGGTTTAGTTCATTCTCCTTCATCTTTTAGAGACTAATATGGAGTGTAAGGGAACTCGGGCACAATTTACCTCTTGCAGCTTTATGCCACTAAAGGATGTACACATCACAGTCCATAGGTGAGCTATTTTCTATAATCTAAGCTATGTAGACCCCCCCACTCTGTACAAAATTCTAAGACATGCTTTAAAAAGTGTCAATAATTGAAATTATGATGCTTTATAGATGCACTGAAAACCATATGAAGAAATGTATAAAAAGAGACAAAATTATTATTTTATGCAGAACTGATGAGGGTAAAGTTTAGGAGGTAAAAGTAGCCTGAAAAGGGTGTGCTTTCATTTTCTGTTCATTTTTTTTCTCTCCAGTTTTTTCACCTTGAGGTTAAACTCGTGACTTCTTATGTCTGAGCAGGACCAAGGTGCTGCTTTTCTTCACCTGCTGGGTGTAGATAGTGCCACTATCCCACCCAGATCCCTGCTGGGAGCAGCTCTCCTAACCAGGTTCAGCTGAGGATGTGTCACTTGGGCAGCGAGTCTGGGAGCCTGAACCATTTGTAGCTCGTGAGTGTCTCTGGAACACCGAGGGTCATAAAAGCCCTCCTGAATGGGCACTTTACTGACAGCGCTCACCTTTAATGGCCTTTTTGTGAAGTTACAGCTTGGCTTTTAGGCCCTTTTTGCAATTCATCACTTAATCCATACATGCTACCTTGGCCAAGAGCCGGACAATGGGGCCCACTGTGTCTGGTTTTGTTATGGAGCAGCCGGAGTGGCTTTTAACTAAAACAACGTATCTGAAGGAGAAAAATGTATTCACCTTGAATTCCCCACGGCTTCGACTTACTTAAGGCAGCTCTGCAGACACTGGTGTGTGCAATCAATGAAATCAAAACTGCAGCCATGTAAGGATGGCAGAAAGGAGTAAGAATGTATATGCCTTTGCATGTATAAAATATGAGGGGAGGAAATGTACAGGGAGGAAGGAAACAGCTATCCTTGCNTGGCTTTTAACTAAAACAACGTATCTGAAGGAGAAAAATGTATTCACCTTGAATTCCCCACGGCTTCGACTTACTTAAGGCAGCTCTGCAGACACTGGTGTGTGCAATCAATGAAATCAAAACTGCAGCCATGTAAGGATGGCAGAAAGGAGTAAGAATGTATATGCCTTTGCATGTATAAAATATGAGGGGAGGAAATGTACAGGGAGGAAGGAAACAGCTATCCTTGCATCTAGTCTGGAAAAAAAACATTTTCCAATATGAAATTTTTCATGATCAAATATAAAGGTATATTAGATTGGCAGGGAAGGACTGTTACACAGCCCTGAAACCAGCTGGGGGCCCTTCCAAAGGTCGTTTCAAAAATAATGTGTCTTCTGGTACAGATCAATCCTATAATCCATTTGTCAATTCCTTTTTGAATGGGAGGTGAAAAGATGGTAAAACCGATCCCTCCCACCAGTCTTGCAATGCTGCTGCACAAAGAACACAGGGTTTGCCTTGGAAAATGTAAGCCCATAGTGCTGTGGTAGCAAAACAGGGGCAGGTCAAAGCTGCTGAGACTTGGAACACATCAAACTAACTTGCTTAACTCTCCCACTGCAACACTTTCAGGTACACTTTCAGGGAAGGGGTGGATACCCTTACTTGGGGGGAAAGGGGAAGGACTCCTTCTCTAGGCACCAGGAAGTGTGGAATTACCTTCTGGCACTGCTGTCAATCCTTCACAGAAATCAGTAATCCTCTATCACAGAATGGCCTGGGTTGGAAGGGACCTTAAAGATCCTCCAGTTCCATCCCCCTGCCATGGGCTGGGAACCTTCCGCTAGCCCAGATTGTTCAGAGCTCCACTCATTCCTTGACAGAAGCCCTTGGCTGTAGGAGGGAGAACCCCACTGAAGTCCACTTGTGATCCTTCACATGCTTCCTCTTTCCAGGGTTCTGACTATGTGAATCCAGTGGGAGCAGGGACACCTGGTACAGGGAAGGACTGGGCTTCAATGTCATAGAGGAAGAGCAGATATTATCACCTTTTGGCTCAGGTACCCCAGGGACTTGTCACTCCAAGGTGGGGCCCTCAAAGGGGACCACTTGGCAAAGGGTAATCTTTATTTTCCCAAAATTTCAGCTGTCAAATTCAGATTATTTTTTTAAATGAGATGAGATTTTTGGCTTAGGTTCCAGTTAAGCTAATGTGGAAATCTACACATCTCTGGAGGCTTCTTGAAGCACTTCAAAAGACTGAAGTAAAGTTTCAAAAAAGTCAGCAGGGAACACTATACCCTTCTGTGGAATTTATTCCACTTCAGTTTGGCCCTAGGCACCCAAAGTAAAGCCACAAATTTGGCAATCAAGTAAGTGGGTGGCCAGTCCAACACTTACAGAGAGCAACCACTGACCTCAGCTTATTTTCTTCCTAGGGCTGATCCCTTTCTACACTCAGCCACTCCACCCATGTCCCGATTTTTATCACGCCTTCAGTCTTCCAAAGAATCTCCCTCAGAGACTGAAGCAGGACGCATTCTTCCCCTAGACTTAAATGTGTAACTGAAACCAAAGCAGGCAAGAGGAACTGGGCACCAGTGGCATTTGCCTGCAGGGCTGGAGCCGAGGGCCTGTGTGCAGCAGGCCTACTGAAGCATTAGATCCATTTGCTTTTTGTCTCTTAGCCCCCCACACCTGCCTGCCATTTAGCTGCCTCTGAAGGCTGGCCAAGGGACATCAGATCAAATAATAAAAGCCACATTGAAGCAGTGTTTCAGCTGAAACAGTATGAGTGGAGGCGAGATGGGGCTTGGAAAAGGCTCCCTCTCAAAGAGCCCACACATACATGCGAGAAGGTCATTAACTTGTGCCTTGTGCTATCTTTGCCGTCTCCGCTCCCTCTCTCTCAATTATTACATCAGAAGGAAATGAGAGAGCACTTTGCCAAATACTAATGGACTTGATGTTTTCATAATCTCAAGTGCACAACAATCAGAGCTGTTTATTTTCCAAAGAAGATGGGAACCAGGGGAGGAGGCTGAAGACTGTGCCATTCTGTTAAGGAGGGGAAAAAACCCCTTATGGACAAGAGCTGAGAGTGAAAAACAAGCATCTAGGAACACTCTTGCTGTTACAACTCCTTCACTCATTTCTGAGGAAGAGGTAGTGAGAGTGGTTAGATATTGTCCTGTCCCACTGCCCACTGCACAGCAACTGACAGCAAGGGTCCAAGTTGGCAGAACACTTTAAACTCCCGCTTACAGCTTGAACTCAGATGCTTTAGTCTGCTTTTTTATGTCTGAATGTAATGATACTGCTATATATTTGTTTCTGAAGAGTAGCAAGAACTACTTTTTTCTGAATGAAACATGCTCAGGAGGCAGGATGCGACTGAGCTGACAGGAAAGGTGTCTGCAGTGACATGAAGGAGTCAGTTCTGTTTCTTGTTCTCAGTAGCCAGATTCCCCACAACTTGAGCCTGTGTGAAATCCCAGGTTTTGCTTGCAAAGGGAGNATATGCCTTTGCATGTATAAAATATGAGGGGAGGAAATGTACAGGGAGGAAGGAAACAGCTATCCTTGTAGATGGTCTGGAAAAAAAAACATTTTTCCGATATGAAATTTTTCATGATCAAATATAAAGGTATATTAGATTGGCAGGGAAGGACTGTTACACAGCCCTGAAACCAGCTGGGGGCCCTTCCAAAGGTCGTTTCAAAAATAATGTGTCTTCTGGTACAGATCAATCCTATAATCCATTTGTCAATTCCTTTTTGAATGGGAGGTGAAAAGATGGTAAAACCGATCCCTCCCACCAGTCTTGCAATGCTGCTGCACAAAGAACACAGGGTTTGCCTTGGAAAATGTAAGCCCATAGTGCTGTGGTAGCAAAACAGGGGCAGGTCAAAGCTGCTGAGACTTGGAACACATCAAACTAACTTGCTTAACTCTCCCACTGCAACACTTTCAGGTACACTTTCAGGGAAGGGGTGGATACCCTTACTTGGGGGTAAAGGGGAGGGACTCCTTCTCTAGGCACCAGGAAGTGTGGAATTACCTTCTGGCACTGCTGTCAATCCTTCACAGAAATCAGTAATCCTCTATCACAGAATGGCCTGGGTTGGAAGGGACCTTAAAGATCCTCCAGTTCCATCCCCCTGCCATGGGCTGGGAACCTTCCGCTAGCCCAGATTGTTCAGAGCTCCACTCATTCCTTGACAGAAGCCCTTGGCTGTAGGAGGGAGAACCCCACTGAAGTCCACTTGTGATCCTTCACATGCTTCCTCTTTCCAGGGTTCTGACTATGTGAATCCAGTGGGAGCAGGGACACCTGGTACAGGGAAGGACTGGGCTTCAATGTCATAGAGGAAGAGCAGATATTATCACCTTTTGGCTCAGGTACCCCAGGGACTTGTCACTCCAAGGTGGGGCCCTCAAAGGGGACCACTTGGCAAAGGGTAATCTTTATTTTCCCAAAATTTCAGCTGTCAAATTCAGATTATTTTTTTAAATGAGATGAGATTTTTGGCTTAGGTTCCAGTTAAGCTAATGTGGAAATCTACACATCTCTGGAGGCTTCTTGAAGCACTTCAAAAGACTGAAGTAAAGTTTCAAAAAAGTCAGCAGGGAACACTATACCCTTCTGTGGAATTTATTCCACTTCAGTTTGGCCCTAGGCACCCAAAGTAAAGCCACAAATTTGGCAATCAAGTAAGTGGGTGGCCAGTCCAACACTTACAGAGAGCAACCACTGACCTCAGCTTATTTTCTTCCTAGGGCTGATCCCTTTCTACACTCAGCCACTCCACCCATGTCCCGATTTTTATCACGCCTTCAGTCTTCCAAAGAATCTCCCTCAGAGACTGAAGCAGGACGCATTCTTCCCCTAGACTTAAATGTGTAACTGAAACCAAAGCAGGCAAGAGGAACTGGGCACCAGTGGCATTTGCCTGCAGGGCTGGAGCCGAGGGCCTGTGTGCAGCAGGCCTACTGAAGCATTAGATCCATTTGCTTTTTGTCTCTTAGCCCCCCACACCTGCCTGCCATTTAGCTGCCTCTGAAGGCTGGCCAAGGGACATCAGATCAAATAATAAAAGCCACATTGAAGCAGTGTTTCAGCTGAAACAGTATGAGTGGAGGCGAGATGGGGCTTGGAAAAGGCTCCCTCTCAAAGAGCCCACACATACATGCGAGAAGGTCATTAACTTGTGCCTTGTGCTATCTTTGCCGTCTCCGCTCCCTCTCTCTCAATTATTACATCAGAAGGAAATGAGAGAGCACTTTGCCAAATACTAATGGACTTGATGTTTTCATAATCTCAAGTGCACAACAATCAGAGCTGTTTATTTTCCAAAGAAGATGGGAACCAGGGGAGGAGGCTGAAGACTGTGCCATTCTGTTAAGGAGGGGAAAAAACCCCTTATGGACAAGAGCTGAGAGTGAAAAACAAGCATCTAGGAACACTCTTGCTGTTACAACTCCTTCACTCATTTCTGAGGAAGAGGTAGTGAGAGTGGTTAGATATTGTCCTGTCCCACTGCCCACTGCACAGCAACTGACAGCAAGGGTCCAAGTTGGCAGAACACTTTAAACTCCCGCTTACAGCTTGAACTCAGATGCTTTAGTCTGCTTTTTTATGTCTGAATGTAATGATACTGCTATATATTTGTTTCTGAAGAGTAGCAAGAACTACTTTTTTCTGAATGAAACATGCTCAGGAGGCAGGATGCGACTGAGCTGACAGGAAAGGTGTCTGCAGTGACATGAAGGAGTCAGTTCTGTTTCTTGTTCTCAGTAGCCAGATTCCCCACAACTTGAGCCTGTGTGAAATCCCAGGTTTTGCTTGCAAAGGGAGCTTAGCAACATACTTGTGCATCCTTAGATCTGTGTTAGCGTACAAACACTGGAATTCCCCCAAAGAGCCAGCTAGGACTGTGAGGCTTCTGTCCTGGAGTGACCAGGCTGTTCCCCTGCTAAAGGACTGGCATCCCAATTGGGGTGTCAGGAACTATGGAGGGCATTTGCTTTTACCAAGTGAGCCCAAGTCACCGGCAGGAAGATAAGGACATTTTGTGTTCTTCCTTGCTACTCAAATTTTGGAAACTTCTGCCTTTGACAGGGGTTTTAAATTCCCAATACCCTCTGGAAAGTGACAGACACCACTGACAGGAACCTGCACAGGGGCTGATGTGGGAATGTCTTAACCAGTCACACCACAACTGACTTATCAAAGGATCCCCCAAGAGTGTCCTCCATTCTCACGCATCACCTTTCAAAGGTCATAACCAGAACAAAAGCTTTGTATAATTTGGGAATCTTTGAGCCGAACTGGAGCTTAACAACTTTTCTAGTGCATGCAGGTACTTACTGATCCCTATGATCCGATCCACCAGTGGATTATCCATATAGGCCTTTAACTGAGTTAAGAAGCAAAAAAGGGCTCTTAACTACCACTGTTCAAGCATTTTTCACCCACTTAGCAGTTAAATTCCAGGTACCTTCTATAGAAAAGAGTTAGAATCTTGTCTCCCACAAGCTTAATACTGGTGTGCTCAAGATAAGGAGTTTTCCTGGTAGTAAAACAAAGGGCTGCTTCTCTGAGGAATGAAAACAACAAATGGGGAAAGTTTCTGGACCCCATGTGAAAAATCCAAAGGCTATTTCTGAGTGGTGGATCGGACACGAGCCGGGGCAGTGGAGCAGAGGAGCGGGTGCCGCTCCTGTGCCCTCAGCTCCCGGGAGGTGTCGCCGCAGCCCAAGGCTGGAGGGGCCGGGACACACAGGCTGTGTCCTCACACGCTGTGTCCCCACTGCGCCGGGACACCGCTGAGGGGACACCTCAGCCTCAGGGGCAGAACCAGACTCCAGTGACACCTCCTCACCTCCTGTGTGATGCTCTGGCAGCAGCAGGCTGAGGCTCCCCGTGCCGATCTCGTTCCCATCTCCTTCCCACGTCCCCCGTAGTCAGCGCTCCCCGTGTGCACCTGGGGCTTCACCTGCAGCGGGGCTGAGGGCAAGCGGCTCTCCCTGCTGGCCACTGAACCTGTTGCCGGCGGGGTTGTCTTCCGGGGGTGACCTTTGTGCTAAAGCCTAATAAATGTTCAGAAGCAGAGGGATTTTGGATTTGGTCTGACAAAAAAAAAATTGGGATTATGTATACGGAGAGATCCGATAAAGAGCTGCTTTACTTGCATTAAAGAAGGCATATTTAAAGAGCCTTTCACTGAGGACATGCTTGATGTAGAATACTGGGACTGTGTCCTGAGAGTGGAAGGCAGTAGTGGGCATCTTGTGCACCATATAATTAACTTGATTTTTGGGTATCTTGAGCGCCGTTAGACTCGAATGAGACATTAATGCAGCACTTGTGTTTGTGGTCATCAAAGGTACTCCTTTGTTGTACTTGAAAATACAGCAGCCAGTGCAACAGAGGCTCAGCACTGGCTGGTCTGGTGCCGTTTGCAAAGTACAGACTGGGCACTGCTGGACAATGTAGTGTGGGGACATGTAGCTACACACATCAGACTGAGACGTTTTCTGTACACCTCTGATGCAGGAATATTTTGGCAGCAAGCTTTAAATTTGTATTATATCCCAAACTTGTATTGATTGTAAGTTGGTATACAGGAAGAGACTAATGTAGTTGAGACAGGAAGTGATGATTATCCCTCACATAAAATTTAACTGTATGTAGGAATATTGAGTGGGGATGAACTGCCTGTGTCACTCTCAGAAAAAGGAAACATCTTGGACTGCAGAGGCCATACTTAGTGAGAGTGAGGTTAAATAAACCCCAAAGAATCCAAGAATGCTAACACAGCCCCAAACCACTGGGGAGTCACTGTAATCCTTTGGAGTTGAGAGCTGGAAACGTACGAGAACTACATCATGAGTAGAAAGTCCATCCTCCAAAAGGAATCAGATGCTCTGTGGCCCACGCGGATCCTCCCCGTGTATTTACTTCTGTGCTACTCCTTTGAATCTCATGGAAATTTCTAATTCAATGAAATCAACCTTCTCCCACTCCCCAGTGGAGTGTTCCTTCAGTCACAACTAAATGTTTCTTTACAATTCCCACCAAAAAAAGTGTGTTAATGACAAGGAGAGGCAGATGCAATCATCAAGGGCTGGGTACATGGGCAGCAGGCTTACAGGCAGGTGTGTTCAAAAATACCCGAGAGCTGGGCCATCCCACACCTGCTCTGGTTCTATTCTCCCCCTGGCTCTGGTCTCAGGCAACCCAGCAAGGTTAGAGGGTTTTCCCCATCAGTCTGTAACACTGTCTGTCCTTCACACCCACTGGCGACCCCTTCAAAGCACCTCGTTTACCGTTTTCAGATTCCTCCTAAGTATTTCTGTATGCACCATTCAGTAGTTCTCCTTCTAGGAGTTACAGTTGTATTATAAGTGCTCTGAGATTTTTATTAACTTAGCCCCCCTTTTTCTCCTCTCTTAAGCATTTAAGTACATAGCTCAGGCAGATACTTGTCTCACTGTAAGCAGTGGCCAAGGGCTATTTAATGATTTAGGTTTATATAGCACACACTGCCTGTGTAACTACCTGTGATACATGGTAAAAGCACAAATTCTTCTGTTAGAAACAGGTTTGTGTTTAAAACAAACGAATGTACACTCAAAGTTTTCCTCAATGATAGCCAGATGAAAGCTGTCCAGCTCAAATAACCCAGCTTCCAGCTCTCAAAACTTTCCTTCTCCTTTGTAGAGAGTATGGAGTATTAGTTTCTGGTTAAACCTTTTGTCAGAATCAACAGTGAGGGACAGGAGAAGTACTGTGGTTTTTAGCCCTTTTGTCTTCATCTACTTAAGATCCTAGATTTTTTTTACATGTTAGAATTTTCCTCCTAAAACTTCTCAAGGCTGGAGAACTTAGATTACTGGAATATCACTGAGCGATTACTGCCCCTCACTCAGGACAATTATGTAGCCCTTAAAAACTTGCTTGCACTGTTTGTTTTGTTTGTTTGTTTAACACTGCATCCTCTTCACTGTAAGTCTGTGTCTGTGTAAAGATGCCCTAGAAAGGGACCAGCTTCATAGGTCTCAGTGCTGGTGACATAAAGAGGTTAAACCTGTAAGAAACCAATGTAATTTCTCTTAGCATTAAATGATTCTCTCACCACTGAGATGGTCAAGTACCTGTAGTGATGAACCCCTTAGCGTGTTGTTGGCCAGTGCAGGATTCTCCTGTTTGGCACATCTGTGTCTCAGGGTTAGAAGTGCCCAATCTCTTGCTGGGGCTCCCCAGGCTGTACCTCCACTTGTGGTCCTCCTGCATCATGGGGTCAAAGTCTGGGGAAAGAAGGGAAGGGCTGATCCAGCTGTAGGACATTGAAGTTGTTTCCATAAGCTACTCCTGACTGGAAAACAGAAGTAAGGGGACCTTAGAACACGAATGACCTATTAGAAAATACTGCTCTCAAGAGAGGAGAATATTGTTTTAAATAGTCATCCCTCACCTGAAAGCTTTGGAGTTTGATGGGTTTTAATTCAAATACTTTTAATGAAATTGCACTTCTGGGTGAATAAGGCCCACAGGACTGTGGCTCTCTTTAAAAAACATCAGTACAAGAGTGGAAATGTGGAAGAGAGGCATTGATAGCTAAAGACATAAAAGAAAAATGTGTAATGGAAGAAATGTAGGCAAATACTCTGCAGCCTTTTGACAGCTTTGGAACAGTGTTGTCCAGCTGCAGCATCACCCATCAGAAAAAATATCTGAAGGTCACATTTTCAGCCTCCCAGAGCACTTGAATCTAGGGCAAGTGTTATGGGGACAGATCCAGGTCTGCTACTCGGCCTGGCATTCTTCCTTTTGTGCATCACCATGGTAAACAGAGAGGGTTGCCAGGAGCCTGGATGCATTGTTTGTGTCAGTCCCTCAGCCCCTCTCCCCCTCCTTCCCCAAATGCTTTCTCTTTGATTAGTTACTGAGTAGAAGGGGCTCCAGTTACCATGCAGCCTGCCATCCCTCCTCATTTTATTGGACTAATATCCCACCTGCGATGATAAGGTTTAAACTTGTTTAATCTCCCAGCTTAGCTGTGGTGTTTTAATATTTTTAAAATGGTTGTTTCAGAAAAAGGGGGATTTAAACAGGTTTTGAATAAATAATAAAAGCCCTTCTCACAGGTTGCAATGCAGGCTGGGAGGCATGAACCATTTTCATCAGGTCAGATTTCACGTTGGGTTATCCCAAGGTGGCCTGACGTTGTGGCTACAGATTTACAATGGACCAGTCAGATGCAAAGCAGTTTATGGAGGAGAAACTGCTTTAATAATGCATTTCCTGCTCAGCAAACAGCAGATACAATGACATTCATAGGGAATGGGAGAGGGAACAAAGTCTCGCAGGAAAGGAACCAGTTTCTCCCCAGAGTTTAATAACTTTTTTTGCTCCCACAATATATTTGGGGAGATAAAGGTTGAACTGAGAGACATCACAGTGTACAGCTTTGAAGTGAGAAAAAAGACAGGTTTGCACATCTCAGGCCTGATAACCTGGAGCTGCATCTGCCTTGTTTCAAATCCAAGGGAAGGGAAAGAGGTTCTCATTTCATGGCGAAACTTCACTGGCATAAACATAACGCTCTTTGTCTAGAATAATCTGGATAAAGTGCCTTGTGTTGATGTGTAGAACACCTTGGTTTGTCTCTCACTCTTTGCTCCCTAGACGGGGAATGCTGTTTTCAGCCTCAAGAGGAGCACAGACAAGCTCCTGACTTCTCTGAGCCAAGTGGAAGTTGTAACACTGGGCCTTCAGGAGAGTCTTGCTCTCTCAGTCCAAGCCCCTGGGATGCACATCAGGCTTCCAGGAGCACAGTGTAGAACTGGGATTGTAAAGCCAGAAAAACCAGGCAAGACTTCTCTGGATTTGATCAAGACTTCTCCTGCACACTTAGGCACAATTTGTGTGGAAATTGGAGTAAAGCAAGGCATATAACTAAAGCAGGGGTAGCAAAAGGCTGCCAGAAAGGAGCCCACTGATCCTTGGCTCAGTTCCAGAAGAGCCCAAGAAACACCAGCTGGATGACCTTAGTGCTAGTCAATTCTTTTCCTAAGGCTGCAGAAAAGACAAAGTGGGCACAGAGCTGTTTTGTACAAATACTGTTTATATTATTTCTGTCTAACACAGTAATTCAAAGTGATACCAGAAGGGAACTTGGCTGTGGTCAGCTTTGAGTGAAGGGGGAGCCATTGTGTCTCAAAGATGGGTCATGCCAAGCTCTGAGCTTGTGCTTGCACAGAAGAATTTGCAAATGCAGCTCAGAAACAAATTAGCTCTGAGTAGCTCAGTTAGCCCTGCCACCCCAGGTGGGCTCCTTCCTAACCTGGTGGAGAAGGAGAGGGGTAACCCAAATCACTTTGGGGTGGCAAAAAGGACAGAAAAGAAGATAATGCTTTCATTGTGCATAAACCCCTTTCTGACATAGCTAAAATTACCTTTGAGTTCCTAGCTCCCCCAGGAAGCTTTTATGGACAAAACAGCAAATAAGAGCAATTTACTTCACAGCATATAATCATATTTCCCGTATTCTTCCCTATTTGACATAACCACAGGGCAAAAACATGTAAAATCTAGATGAGATTGGGTAAATACATAATAATAACAAACCACTGCCTCCATTACACCTTCTATTTGAGGGAAAAGAGGCTGTTTCAGCATGATTTCAAGCACTACTCTAGTTTTGTATCACCTTGAAATAGTGAAGTATTATCCCTATCTTTTTTAGCAATGCCACAGAAGTCAAGTAATAACTTGCTACACACACTGCTCATTCTGTGAGAAGCCCTGTGGGCACAACCTAAATACCCCCTCAACTGCAGTTGTCTGCCTTGACATTAAAGCATCCTTCCTCAGCAAACCAAACAAACCCCACACCTAAATTCTTTACAGAAAGATGTGGTATTGCAGGCTGAAAGCGATGTATAAAACAGGAAAGATTTTCTAAAAGCAGGAGTGAAACAGTGAAATTGGGACTCATTTTTCCTACTAAAATGAAAGTTGGGAAGGAGCAGATTCTATCAATGAAAAGATCTGCAGATTACTTTGAGGACCCTTAAAGGGGTGGGGCTTAGAACATCAATATTGAAGTGGATCTTGAATGGCGGGACAAGCAAACATCCTTCCTAGGTTCAGAATATTACAGAAGAGAGCCATCCATCTCTCTGGTCACCTCATATGTATGGAAAAAACACTTTCTTCGAGGGCCCTCTGCTAACTAAAGAATTTGTTTTTCAGTTCCTTGAATGTCAGCTTTCATTTGAAGGGTACTGAAGGGCAAACATAGAGTTCAAACTTGTTTAGGAATGAACTGGACTTTAATTTTAGCAAAAGAAGGATCTGGGCAAGTGTTATTGGGTTTTTAGCTGTAACATCACTAAATCAGACCACATTGCAGGAGAGCTCTGTAGTTAGTCTGCCACTAGATACCTGTCTGAATACAAATTACCCCTGCTAACTGCCAATAAAGTGAAGATCAGTATCATATTTATTACATGTGACTTTTCTGAGGCAAAATTTCACACAATAGGACAGGCTACTGTGGTGCTGCAGCTTTCCAGCTGGCATCTGTTCTTCCACAAGGTTTTCTGCTCAGTTTTTCAGAGTGTACCAATTGTAGTTGTCTGGTTTCAGGCTATACAAATAGACAGATAGCGGGGTTTTTGTTTTGTAGGTTATGTTTTTGGTTTGTTCCCTGTTATATGGCTACTGCTGAGCTATGCAACAAGAACATCACTGCAGGACAATCCCAGGTGAATCCCACTTCTGCTACTCACATGTATGATGGACACAGTTCTAGCTACAGAAAGTCAGGGTCAGTTCAACTTGTGGAAATTGGAATCTGCACAAGTGGGTCTAGAACTCTTCCAGTCTGGTCTGCAAACTATTTAGCAGGAGCCAACACGGCTCAAAACAAAAAAGGAGCAAACCCAATGGAAACAGCCATTTGTGAAGCAGTAATTATTCCTTGTTTAAGTGGAAGGTCACTGGAGTGAAGCAGTGTCTAGAGCTGGAAAAGTGACAAGTGCTGTTCACTGAAGTATTGAGGCAGATTTTTTTGGCAGTTGTTTTAACTTGGGGTACCTAGCCTTGGCCATGGCTTTGTTGTGCTGGTTAACTGTTTGTAGGGCAGCAGTACAGGCTGAACCACTGATACAGCTGCCTGGAAAGGTTAATTTGAACCAAAAATAAAATCCCCTGCTTCAGTTGATGATCCAGCCATGTGAATCACTGTACTGCTATACAGCTGATTTCTAGCAGCTCAGATAAGTAGCTTGGAGTAATGGGATGGAGGAGTCCAGGGAAAGATCTGCTTCAGAGGAGTTTGCTGATGGTGGAAGGATGTTGTGGACATACCCTTTTAATTTTTAGAGATTTGATCTGCAAATCTCATACTTCAGGAGTAAATCCTCCTCCCAGAGATTTTGTTGACTCCAAACAATCCCCCAAGAATGCAGTTTGTAACAAAGAACTTCTGCATCAGAAGAGCACCTTTGTTCAGATTTCGTATTTAAAAATACATTAGAAACA
>VYZR01106922.1:23509-34046 GCA_013400675.1 Oxylabes madagascariensis
TCGTGGAGCTGTTCCAAGCTCTTCAAGCCCAGCATCAAAGCAACAACCCTCTGGCTTAGAGGTGAGAAAATGATGCCCTGAGGCGCAGCTTCTGTGTCAGGCGGATAGCAAGCAACGGGCTCGTAAAACAATATTTGAAGACAGGTAAAAAAACATGAGGGAAAGGAAAGAGTTTCTTATTAGCTGCAAAGTAAGGCTTTTCGATCACAATCTCTGACAAAGAACAGCGCTATTTGGACAGTAAATCACTGTGGCCCACTGAGGAACCTGTGCTGATAAGAGCCTGACAGGCCAGGGAAGAGGTTCAGGGCTTGCAGGGAAAAATCTTTCATTCCAAACACACACAGCAGACCAGCAGAGGCAGGAAGAGCAGGTACAGGCAGGCAGTTCTGAACGGGAGGGTGAAATGGGATTTCTGCTCTTTTTACTAAGAGAAGAGGAAAGCCCCTCTCTGATGCTTTTAGTTGGGAATAAAGAGGGCTGCCTTAAGATTAAGGTTTTTCTACCTACGTCTTCTTTCCATCAGTTGCTGGGTCTAGTGACACAACCCAAAATGAAATTGAATGTGCCCAGAGATTCCCCTTTGTGCTCTAGGCAGGCAGGTGGCAAGGGACAGGTGACTCGGCATATTGTGCATTTCCTGTAAAACTTAAAGACGTTTTTGGACCTGTTTACTTTGTAGTGCACAAATATCACGTTCTTTCCCTTCCTTTTCCCTTCCTATTCTTCCCCTTGTTCACTTAGTTTTGTCCCCACAGCAACAGGCAGTTTAATATGGTGTAATTTACATTGGCAAGAAGGAGGGAGATTAGAGGAAAAGCAGATAATTGAAGAGTTTAAGCACTTTCCTTTTGATTCCTCAAACACTGTAAGTATGATATTTCACTATTCTACAGAATTTCTGGGACATATGTGAAATCTGAAAGATCTAAATTCAAGAGATGACTGGAAAAGAAAATTTAAAAAAAAGGTTTAAATAATATTCAGCAGATTTTCTTGTTCCTTTGCCAATGCAAGAACAGATACAGAAGACTACACTCTGCCCTTGACACTGACCTGCACATTATTCAATTTTAACTATACCATCTTTCCAGGGACTGCTCCACAGCATTAGTGTAGATCCATCCAAACACTCATATTACTCCTATTTTCTAGTGTTCCTCTTGTGTTACCATTGCTCTTAAGTTTCGGAGAGCTCCATACAAGACTGGGTGATGAGAGAGAGCCCTCCATGCAGCAATCTGCCCCTGAGCCTTTGCTGCCAGTCCTGCAAGGGTATTACGTGCCAACAGAGCAGCAGAGAGGCTCAAAACATATTGAAGAGTCTATTTCTAAAATTTTAAGCTGTTATGAGTTCATTGAGGCCGTTCTGTGATATCTAAAGACACAAATCAACAATGCTGAGGTTTCTTCTCCTCTCTATTTACCTTCTACTGGTCATAGATTCTCTCTGCAGTCATCACCTTGCTTTGTCCTGTTTTTTTTTTGTATTTTACGACTGGTCCAACTAACCTGGCATTCACACTCTAAGCTGCAATTCACTTGTGAACTTTCTTGGTACAGTTGTGGGAATGGGAGGGGAGAAAACATACATAGGTGTAGAAGCACTATGCTGTGCTATGAATGAGCAAAACTACATCTACGAAGTATTAAACAATATTTTTAAAAGGCAAGAAAACCCAACAAACAGCCAGAGCCTCCTGTCTTTCTTGTCTCCTGTGGTAAAAGGGGAATTCCGACTTCTGCCATTAGAAACAAATTGCCAGCAGCAAGGAGGTACTAACTAGTCTGACACGGTACTTTCCCCAGGAGAAGAGAATCCTGTTATAGCACCGAGAAACATTCTAACCTCAGGCAACTGATCTTAACAGTTCAGTGTCTTAAATTTAGGGAGCAAGAAGCGAACGATGATAGCACTTGCTCTTCACTGAGGCACTTGCCTCGAGAGGCCTCTCAGTCCCACTTCAGATGAACAAAGTCACCGTCCTTCTGTCAAGCACTTAGAGGCACCACCGTTCCCTAACTCCACTGATGGGGACAACTCATATTGGGTAAACCTTGTAAATCTTCTCACTGGAGAGACAGTGTCTTGGAGCCACTATCAAATCACGCAAGAGGAGTCAGATTGGATTAGATCACAGCTAAATCTATCCCAGCATCCCGTCTGTTACAATGGTCATTAGCGGATGCAAATGGAAAGCTTGTAAGAAACAAGACAAGTATAAAGTGATCTTGTACCAACCAAGTCCCCCCAGGAATTAGGGATTAGATGATTAATGTTCTCATAACAGGCTGTCACTGCAGTGAGACCCACCTTTCCTACCTCCTTGTCTCTGCTTTGAAACTGCCACGCTGCAATCAAGATGTTTGCAGAAAAATGCATCCATAAAGTGTTAAGATAGGAAAATTTCTCAGCAAAATTCCCCACATGTTGACAGAAATTAATGTTGAGATGACAGATGACTTCAGCTGTAGGGAGGGGTAAAACAAAGTTGAGGACTTGACAAAGTCTTCATCCTTGGAACTAATAACCTGGTTTAAAACCCCTCATTTGCTTCTTGATTGAACCCTGGATCTTGCATCTTCCTTAAAGCACTGACACAAGGCTGTTGGATATTTGAGGACAGAGAGATATTCTTGATGTTCAGGTTTAGTTTTATTCCATTTTTTAAAATGAAATATTTAGCCTAGGTGCAAGAAAGATTCAAGTACATGTTCAGGCCACTCAGAGAATTAAATGTGGGTTCAGCTTACTTCAAACAGAAAGGGGACATGAAACTGGGGTTTCTAAATTCTTTTTCTGTTCCAATTTTCTGGGCTGATCCAGGAAGTCACAAGCACGCAGGTTTTTCCCAACCCAGATCACATGTATGTGAGTAGATAGCAAAATGTCCAGGTAAGATCCTTCTCTTTTCAAAGACCAGACCCAGTGAAGCTGGAAGAGGACATATTGAGAAATTCCTTAAATACTCAATCCTCTTCTGCATATGGTGTCATGCAGAAAAACAAGTCACTACTCCTGGTGCTTTTTAAAATGTACCAAAATTCAGATGGATCAAATTGTGCTGTATAACAGCTGGGGAAATATAATGCCATGGCTTCACTGTCAGGTATTCAAATGAGAAGACCTAATTTTACATGTAATTACCTCACCATCAGTTTCTAGAACCCACCTGACAATTAATCCCCCAGTGCAGGAGGCCCTCATCTGAGGAACGGAGTGTGATCCCAGACAATTCCCTGAGCCATGTGTGTGCTCAGGGATGTCTCTGGTTTGTCTCTGTGTCCTTGTGAGGGAACACATGCCGCGACGTCCTGCAGACCCTGAGAGGCAGGAGCAGGTACAGCCCAGTCCTCCCCGAGCCTTCCCAAGGTCAGGATGCAGAGCCCCTGCGGCAGCCCTGACCTGTCTCACCACGGCACAGATACTCTGCTGCTCTGACAGTCTGGCAGTTCATCACCCAGATGAAAGCTCTGATCTCCCCTGTTTGTCAGCAGAGCTGTCACAGGTGAAATTTTGCAGATTTCCCAAGGTAGGTGAAATATGACTGGGGGGCAGAGGCAGAGAGGAGGGCAGGGAATGTGCAGTTATTTAAGTCTTCAAAATGTCTCGGGCACAGAGCTTGGTGCTTCTGTCTGGCTCTTGCCCGTGACTCTACTGGAAGAGGCCTAAGGGATTGTTCTTGGAATTCTCCTGATTGTCACGGACCAGCTGCTCAGCCAATGGGCTACATATGGATTCCTCAGCTCAAGGAGGGAAAGATGTAAGCCCTGTACCGAGCCATCTTCTAAACTTTCAGACTTCTAATGTTCATGTTAAGGAGGCCCTTCTGAGCCCTAAACTTTTATTTTCTTATACAGCAAATATTAATTAGTTGTCCATAATGTATTACATTTTGAAGTAGTTAGGAATCTTATAAACATGGAAATTAGAGTCCTGTATGTCCTGCAGAGAGTCCTGATACAGGGCTCTGAATCTGGTGGCAAAAACACTGTGGTTCAAAGCTCTCTCTCTGTCAGAGTGCAGAATGAGATTTAATTTTTGATATTGAGCTGTGAATAACAACAATGAACACCAGCTAGTCACGGTGTGGTTTTATAGCAGACACTTGGAAACAGCCACAGACCAACAATCATTTGAAGAACTCCTCAAAAATCAAGCAGCAGATGTCTTAGCAAAAGCCTAACTGCAACTGGTAGTGGAGGAAAGGGAAAGCTTACAAGTTTATCAAACAGGAAAACTAGTCACAGTAAAAGGAAGTGTAGCAGGCAGAACTGATCCATCTTTCTCTCTCTTAGATATTCCCTAGCTTATCTCACTGGTATTCCAATAAGAATTTGACAGTGCTCCACTTTCTCTGTAACTGGTCAAGCCTTTAGCAAACAAACAGAAAACCCTGGTGAGTTTCATTAAATACGTTTTCTTCCTTTCTTCCCTTGAATTGGTATTCAAGTAGATCAGTGGCATGCTGGAAGGGGAGAGAGCTTTTACCCTGTCAGTCAATTTTGTATTTAATAAATCCTTCCTTTTTCTAAGTGCAGTTCATTCCGAACAGCTACTTTTGTGATAGCCTGAGGATGCAAGGGGTCAATACTTTTTGCAGGGAAAGTCAGGGGTCAAAATCTGCTACTTGCCCACTGAGCACTTCCATCTTCCCTGACATGATGTGCACTGCATCTATTTGTGTGATTCTAGCACCCTCAGTCCCCTCTTTCTGATCTCTCCAATATCCATGACAAAACACACTTTCCTTGTGAGGGAAAAAGTGGTGAAAGTGATCAAAATAGGTAATTTGGAAGCCTGTGCCAGGTGTCAGTGCAAGAACTGTCTCAAGTAACTAAGCCACAATTTTACCTCTATAAAATAATTTGGTTCTGACAGATCTGAGGTCTGTTAGAACAGATCTACTGCCCCAAGTTTCCTAGATGAACCCGTGTTGTTGTGTACAATTTATTTTATAGCTTTGGCCAGTCAAGCATTGGAGGTACAGGGCTCCTTTCCATGCAGTTCTGGGCTCTGACACTTACCCCAGTCACCAACTCCCTGAGAGCAGAGCAAAAAATAAAATAAGATCATACCACATAAATGCTGCCCAAAGATAACTCCAGTACACAATTCACAGCATTTATGTGGATATGATCTTTACTTAACTAATGCCATCAAAGTGTCTCAAAGGAAAATAAAGCAGGACAGAAGTAGCTCAGGTTCATATAATGTGCTGTTCTGAATAATAAGGAAAAGATGATGTAAAATGTGCAACTACTTTTTTTTTCCAGATTTATTTATCTCTTCTGTATTTGGAATGAACTGCCCAACAAGCAGAAATGTTTGGAGATTAGGAACACTCCAGAGTTGAGTTTTGCCCAGTGTCCCCTACACAGGGAGATGATGAATCCCCATTATGAAAATAAACATACCTTTCTACTAAACACTGTTTATATATAAAAGAATTGGCAGAGACAAATAACTTGTAGTTTATGTAAGCCAAGATTCTCTTACAGGCCCCGTACCAACGGCTACATATGAAGGTGAAACAAAATAAAAATTGATAGGACAACTTGCCCCAAGGGAATTCTTCCTAATTGTGAAAAGTTAGAGAGTGGCTGAAAGATGAGTTCAGACAGTATAAAAGGAAATAGATATCACAAAAGGGATACATGCAGGGAGAGTTTTGCCTGTTATACAACTTTGCGTAAGCTAAGCTGTTTTTTTTTTCCACACAAAGTTTCTTGTACATTGGCTTTTTCTAGTCATGGAAGCAAATAATCTCCGTGGCTGTGCCAGGACACCACCGAGGGCGGCTTTCTCCCAGCATCCATGTAACCCTGGAGCTGGCTGTGCAGGGTGAACACTTCCTGGAGCACTCCCAGTTTCCCAGCACAGCCCATCAGGAGGGTCACAGTGGAGCTATGGTGCATCTGGAAGGGGTGTCTGGTTTCTGAGGCGAGCAGCAGAAGCGGGACCCCAAGGGAAGGCTCTGTCCCTGACCCCCTTTGCCCTCCCTTGTTCTGATCTTTATTGGGCCGTCTGCCTTGTAGCATCAAAGGCAAAAGCAGGCCCGTGATTTGTCCTACAACAGCTCTATAAAAAACATAATTGCCCAATAACCCTCTGTCTGCAAACCAAGCCATCTTCCTGTTTCTTCTCTCATAAAGACTATTTGACAAGCCTGTTCCATCAGCTTATAAAAACCTAGAAATAGTTGCCTTCCCTAGAAAGAAACTTTACAGAAAAATAGAAAAAAACCCTCATTTACTTGTATATATATATATATATATACATATACATGTAGTGCGTGTATACACACAAATACACTAAGACTTCCACAACTAGTAAAATACATAAATCACTTAAAACAGCCAGATATTGGTATGACAAGCAGAGGAATTACTTCTTCCTAAAATAAGGATGTAACCCTTATAACCCTAAAATAAGGATGTAACATGGTGAATTTATACTGCCAGAAATGTTGTGTACAAAACTGAAGTGATGTGGGGGTGTGTGTTGCTAAATGCAACGGGGAATGATTTAAAAATGATGGATCAAGAATTATTCTGGATGTCCTGGCATTATTCTGAAGCTGGATATGATCAGAGACAATTTAGAATTATTTTTTCCTCTTTCTCTCTTAGAGCTTGTTTTCCAACATAATAACATCGTTGCAAGACTCACCAACAAAAACGATTCTTCAGCCTTCCTTTCAATAAGTACACAGATGAAAATTGTCCAGTCACCTTCTGGTTAGTGTAGGGAGTAGCTCATTCAGGTGACAATCTGTCCTCAAGCATCTTTGAGAAAATACAGAGAAACTTCAAATTAAATTGCTATACTTAAGCTTTAAATCTATACCATTTTGTGCTTCAGCCACTAAAAAGTAGTTTAAAGTAATCCTTTGAATAATCTTGCTCTGATGCTTTTAAAAGATCAGTTATCGAACAGCTTGTCTGACTGTCACAGGTTTCATTTGAAATATTGGACATAGATATACAATTAATTTGATTTGTGGTGCTCAGATTTACACTCCTGGCAAATGTAGGAATATTACATTTTAATTTACTTTCAATGCAAAATAGTTGCTTTGATATGCCTGAGAACAAACGCCTTGGGATCTGTTCCTCCCAAATGACGTCAAATAAGGATTCATCTATTAACATCAGTGGATGAAGAATCAGGTCTTCAAAAACAAAGAATTTATGACTCCTGCTATGGGCCAAATTTTGACGTGTTTACTTTATTACACATGCAAGACTGCTGAAATCAACGAGGGCAAAATGAGAAAGGTCATACCAAAGCTAAGGGAAGGTCCTGATTTCAGATTCTACTGCTTTAAATCCAGGAATGTTTCAGAATGCTCCGATTTCACACCAGTGTTTTGTGTAGCAAAAATTCCCAAATCTGGAACAAGGGTAAACCCACGAACTCTTAAGTGGCCCTTGCAGATAAGACCACTCTGAGAAGATGTATACATAACTAGGGTGTTGAATAATGCCAACAGCTGAAATTTAAAAGTTTCAAATAATATTTCATTCATGGTACATAGGATGTCTCTTCATGTATTTTTCCTAGCTTTTTTTCAGTCTTACACAGGAATGAAATATTTCTTTTCCATTCAGTTATCTGTGCTCTGGTTTGTATTCACATAACTAATTGTCTCTGTGAGACTGAATCTTGACTACAATTATCTGTCTCCAGAATTTTATACAGCTGTCAGTCACTGCTGGCTAAGTCTGCTTCCAACATCCATTCCCTTGGTTTCTTACCATGCACTGGTTCATCTCTCTTCAGGGCCCTCCTGAGATTAGACAATCGAGTTGTCAAAAAAGAACCATTTTCTAAGCTGCCTCTACTTTTTCTGCATTCTTTCTGTTCAACACAAGGTCATCTTCACAGTGGACTGAGTCCTGCACTTCCCCAGCAGATTCCACTGCATCTTTTCAATAGTTACACTTTGGAACTATCTTCTGCTCCCTCTCCAGGCTCTTTCCTTCCCCTTGTACCTAATGGAAAGCAACCTATCTGCAACTTTTCACTAATTTGAAGGCATTAATGTCCTACGGAGCTACATTCAGAGTGACCTGCCCGGCGCGGACCTGTGGCTCAAGGCCAACCAGTAGGCTTGTCCCACAATGTGAGATGATGCAGGAGTTCTACCTGTTGTCTCAAACACTGTACGGCCAGGCTTAAAAGAACTAAAGTCAGTGTCTGCCTCTTTCTAGTGATGTTTCAATTCTTCTCTCCGATCTTCTTAGTGCTCCCCCTATCTCCTCCCTGCATAGCTCTCTCCCTCTTAGCTCATCTAGGTGGTGAACACAAATATTCCTGGAACACTTTCAGCAGTAATGTACAAACACGGAGAGAAGGCTGAGCCAATCCTATGATGGCAAGATGGCATTTCTGCTCAATGAAGATGTCAGGCAGAGTCTCACACACAACTCACCCAGAACAGTGGACAGAGTGTGACCAGTCACATACCTCAGACATCTCAGTCTTGTTCTACCTACTTCCCAAGCTGGGAGTTCCTCCTTCCTTGTGTCTCCAGTAGACTTCTGTTCAGCAGCCTCCTTCACCCACCCAGTTTGTCTCAGGGAGTCCCCAGTGATTTATTGTCCCCTCTGCTGAGGAAAGCTCTCAGCAGAGGCCATGCCCATCTCGGAACCATGCCAGCACAGATGCCTCCACCTGGGGGAAGCAGAGAACCACACTGAGCTCCTCACTTTTGGAAGGTTCCCAAGTACTCTCCTGCTTCAGGTAGCTCCTAAATATGCCAAACTCCAGGCTTAAAAGTTGTGCCGGGTCCAACACCAGCTCTGAAAAACCAGAACTTGGACCAAAACCCCATACAGGAGGGAGTTTCCACCCAAAAGAGGTACTGGGTTGGTTGGTGTCCTCATACCTTCAATATATCAATTTTGAGGGTTTCTCCCAAGGAAGAATTGGACCCAAAGGTGTGGTTTCACCTATAGCTTTGGGACTGATGCAATAGAGGGAGGTCATAAAAAGCAAATGACATGATATTGTACAGAATCACTGCTCCTGAAGTTGGCAGGTTAACTTTGTCTGGGCCACCAGGCTATAATGCTGTGTATGAAGGCTCTGTTTTGCACCTTGCATGCTTACAGTAGTAATTCCTAACTCTATAGTATCGGAGAAGAAACTGTATACCATTTGTGAGGAGATATACTCTTAGTATGCGGTATTTATGCAGTATATTCTACTGACTTCTATAAGGAAAGCAGAAAGGTGTTGGACACAGCACTAAGCATGGCAGATTGAATTTTCAGCAAAAAAATAGAAGTAAAAGTCTGCTCTTAAAAAAAATGAATCGATGTGTCAGGGGTGAAAAAGCCCATGCTGAGCAGCAGGAACCTATTGTATTTACAATCTCCTCCAAAGATGCTGGTGCAGTAAAAAAAATAACTTGTCTTGAAACATTAAAAAACTGAGTTGGCCACTGTGATACTGTGATCTGTGGCCCAGTGCCTTCAAGCCCAGAGTTTAACTTCAAGCCTCCCTGCTCAGCAACTGTTCACAAAGTCGTTTAAAATGAAGGTCTCAATCCTGCTTAGCTAATCTGCATGGTATAAAGTTGAGCTAAACCAGAGCCTTGTTAAACAAAATAGGGCTCAGTGCTGGCTTGGCAGTTTGCTCCTGCTGTACAGAACTGCTACTCCAAGTGGAAGCAGATTAAAAAAATTGTGGGAGAAAACTTTCCTCTTGTTCCATCACTCAGGCTCTTAGACATGTTGAAAAATAAACAACCAGCAACTTTTACAGCAGCAGAACTTGGAGTGTGCTATTGGGAAACCCACTAAATCTTTAAAGGAGGTACCTTTGGAAATATTTTATAGACACTCATCTCCCCAGCAGGAAAGCTAGTGCTGGAAAGAGACATCTTTAACAAATAAATAATAGTTTATTAAGTCACTTGTCTCCACAGCAGGAAATAAACTGGGGGGTGGGAAGGAGGGTGGTGGGGTGACAAAGGAAGGGAAACAAAAAACGTTACCCTTGCAACCCTTCTGCTCCAACAGAGCTGTATTTATTTAAAACACTCTTCTCCTAAGACAGATGGAAAAAATAATTAACCCAGCCACCCACCCCTTTTATTAAACTCTTTTGTGACCACCAGGGATACGATTAACATGTCCACCATAAAAACCCAGTCCCCTACTCTCAAAATAAAGAGAAAAACACAAGCAAGAGTGAGACATCGTGCAGGGCAGGAAGTAAATTAAGAACCTGCCTTTAGGGCAATGAAATATTTTTCTGAGTACCTGCTGGAAAATTTGACAGAATCACAGTGAAGGGGTAAGCATTCAGTTTATCTCAGCATGGCCTTGAGGACTCACTTCTGTGAGAGTCTTCCTCTTAGGCAACCAACTTGTGTGGAAACTCTGGAAGTGCCATCACTCAACAGTGGAGTAGGGACAGAGGACACGGTGGCACTTGTGAGGACAGAAGGGCAATTTACAAATTGTCCCACACTTTCCCAGTGTTGAAGCTTGCCCAAATCTTCTGATGTCCTATGTACAATCA
>VYZR01106923.1:10991-37278 GCA_013400675.1 Oxylabes madagascariensis
CAGTAAAACGTCCTTGAAGGTGGGGAAAAGCTACCACAGACATCTCTCAGGAGCCTGTGAGAATTCAGCTAAGGACATGGGACTTGAGTCAACAGCTTTACATGGACGAATGTTATAAAGAATTGAATGTGGGGGCTTTCGGGGGATTTTGTCTTCTGCTTATCTCAGGAGAATTTTTGAAAAGTTAATTGCTCTCTTTTGCTGATCAGCTTCACTTCTCGGTTTTCATTGAACATAAGCCTAAATAATTTCTGTTTCTGTTGGGTTAAGCTGAAAAATAGTTCAATCAAGGGCGTTGTACTGATTTAAATGCCGCTGTGTTTATTTGTGAAAGTTGAAAGTGTTGGCCTGTTGTACTTTTCAATAACCTCTAAAAATCCCCTCTGTTCTTGTCTTTTTCTGAATCAGAATGAAAAGAAAGCTTTCAGGAATCTTCACTTAAAAAAAAACCCTAAAAGGTCATCCTCCCAGAAGTCAAATCTAACCTTGAGAGAAAGACACCGCTTTGGAGCAGCTCATATAGCCCAGGGGTTAGCATTCTCTCACAAGACGTGTGGAATTGTGGTCTCTCATCTGAAGCAGGGGTTTGAACTCACAGCTTGGGTGAGCATTCATCCTGGCCTGTGGCGTGTTTTGGGGGTTTTTCTGGTTTTTTTGGTTTAATTTTTTTGTTTTGGTTTGGTGTTTGGTTTGGTTTCTTTGTTTTGTTTTGTTTTGTTTTTTTTTTTTCAACTCAGTTATTCTGGGCTTGAGAACTTTGCTATTGAAACTAGCAAGGTTCCATTGATTTTTCTTTTTCAATTAAAATGCATTTAATTGAAAAATTCAGAGTAAGTAGTATTGCTACCTAAATTTTGGTTACTGTACCCAGTACGCCACTGAGATGGGAAATAGAAGAGCTGCAGCAACAGAACGAGTAAACTGTGTTAGCCTGTGAGCAACAGACTCTTACCACCCCTTGGGAATCCCTTGAGCTCCAGGAGAAGGGGAAGGGAGCTGCACTAGCAAACTGCCTTTTGGGGCTGTCATCTGCAAATTTGAATTCTTGCTGTAGGGATGAATCAGCACTAGAAACATATGTAACTGGCAACCTTTGATTTTATTTTTTTTTTTACTGTACTTCCATTGGTCTTTTATTTTGTTACTGACTTTATGCAGAAGACAGTACTTGCAGTTCAAATGATGTGTAACTTCACTGCAAATGTGGTCTTGTTTCCTTGTCATGAATAGTTGTTTTCTTTCAATACCATGGAAGTTATTTGCTCTGGTGGAATGAAATGCCACTTTCAGAACTGGAGATCTCTGAAGTCTGCATTTTGTTGTACCAGAGCATGAAAGGGATCAGTTCTCTTTGCTGAGAGTGTTCTGCACTGAAGAACTGTCCCACAGAGCAGGGTGAGGTGACTCAGAGGTTTCAGTTTTACTTTTTCAGGAGCAATCTATTGCTTTGCTTCTTCCATGCCCCAAAGCACACTGAAAGAGGGGAATAATTTGCAGTGACTTCTGTACCCTCTGTATCAAATGCTGCATCCTCAGCTGCTGTTCACAAGAGCTCATGGAAATCCTGACTTACAGCTGTCTGTTGGAAATAGGCTGTGGGGGTAGTAAAGGTGTTTCTGTGCTGTTTGTTTGTGCAGAGTCTCACATGCTGAGGCCCTGGTTTTGGTTGAGGACTCTTAAGAAGTAATAAAATACAAAATGATGTCCAGGAGTAGCGATTTACCCTCCTGTTATAATACCTGTGAAATTGCTGGACCAAACTGGGAGCTTTGGCATAGCTGCCTTAAGTTATGACAGACTAAATCAGAAGCTTTTCCTTCCCTCATTCATTTATCCTTCCCTTCCTGCTTTCCTCTCTCCCTTTGAATATTTTTGATGAAATAAATTATTGCCACACTCAACCATTTTTAGTGTTGGTTTTCGAACCCATTGTTCCTTGTTTCAAGAGGAGCATTTCACATGAGCTCCCTATTCAAAGTGAATATATATGATAAGACAAATTGTTTCAACACTTGCTTGCAAGGCCAATAAAAAGAAATGCTGTAGTGCAAATTACCCTTGCAAATGCTCTCTAAAAAGCTAATAACATTTTTCCCCCCAAAGGATAGTTCCCAGCCATAAGGAGAGTTTCTCTTTCATGTTCATTTGCCACACAGATTTATAAAATGATCCCAAATCCTTGCATAGGCTGTGAGGGATTGCAGCTTTGAACTGCTGAATTGGAAAAGCTATTAATGGAAGAGGAAAAGTTTTCAATTTCAGTCAGATTGGGTCAGGATGGTATAAACTCAGCCCTCCAAGTTTTGGTGTAAGATGGAAGGCTGTTTAGTCTTTGTTGATAATTTTCATAGTAAGATTCACAAGGTTTTCTGTTTAAAGGCATGAAATGAGATAAGAATGTAAGAAAAAAATCATTAGCATATTCACTGCTTTATTTTATTTTCAAGTAAAGACAGTCATTTTAATTTGCTTTCTGCAGAATATGGTATAATTGGAAACTTTTCATAACCAGAACCATTAAGGGAAGTGGTCAAAATCTTCAGAGCAGAAGTCCAACTGTTCTGCCCTGGAGCTCGTCCTCCTTGCAGGGCTGTGGGCCGTGCCAGGGATGGTCATTTCCCTGCTGGCTTGGCACGTGGTGTTTTCCCTTTCTCTGAAATCCAGGGCGGCATCAAGAGGTTCTCAGCTGTGGAGCCCCACTGGGATTGGAGGCGGGAGGTGGGCTGCCTCACCTCCAAGATCAGCAAGCTGTGTTCCCAGCACTGGAAAAGCCCTGGAATTCTTCCACCCGGGGATGGTTTCCAGCAATGCACGCTTTCCCTTTTTAATCGGACCTGCGGTGTCTCGGTGATTGTAAAGGACTTTGAGAATCGGAACTTAGCCAAATTACTTCTCCTTCATGCCATTTTGACAGAAGGCTTTCACAAAAATTAAACAGTAAATAACTCCTGTGAAATTGCATCTTGTATTTACTGCTTTTAGTGATGGTGGGATAAGCGATCGAGCGAGCGCCAAGCGAGCTGAATTTGTGTGTTTTTACTAAGAATGTCTCCCACCAACTTTTCCTGGAGAGCTGCTCTGGGAATATTGGGAAGGGGACTGTCTATAAAAGAGTGGCTGTTTACAATCCTTTTCTTCCAGCCCCTATAAGTGACTGAGGAAGGCACTGGCCACTGAGCACTGGACTTGGGGCAGTGACTGAATTTGTACAGGCTCCTGACAGACACCCTGTGCTACCAGCCCTCAGTTGTTTCCAGCCTGCCTAGGATTTAAAGATTTGCCTGTGAAAGGCTCCCCAGCCTTACCTTGAGCTAGATGGGTCTGGCAAGAGGTGGTGGCTGCTATTTTTCCTCTTCTAACTGCTCATGACATGTTTTTGAAGCAGAACATGTGTGGGGCTGTGTCCTCCTGATGGAGCCAGCCCTATCTCCTTCCCCCATTTCCTTTCTGTTGTTAATCTGGTAGCTGACCACTTATCCCATTTATTATCTCAGTAATTGGAACGGAGAATGCCTGTAGCAGGTGAGCCCCGTGCCTCTGATTCCTCCTCCCCCAGACCCACAACCCTTCCCCCTCTCCCCGCAGCAGCAATCCCTGAACACAAATAACTCTCAGAAGCCTGGTGCTGCTATATATTTGATTTTGTTTGCAAGCTTGTCTTATGACCAGCTCTCAGCGTGGGAAGAAGCAGGGAGTGGGGAGATGGGGAGAGAGAGTTGTTGCAACATATTTTAACATATGTGCTTTAGGCCTCTTGGTGGACTCCCTCTTGGGAAGAGGGGAGGGAGCGTGCCCCTAAGCAGTTGGTTGGCTTTGCTTGTTTCTATAGCAGCCTGAAGGAGGAAAATCATGTTTTAACAATAATATATTCAACCGAAAAAAAAAACACCAAAACCCCTAACAATTACAGAAGAGTCTTTTTTATTATTATTAAAGAAATTGCATTAAAGATGAATGAGCATATATTGGAATAATTATGTTTTAAGGTGTGTAACATTAAAAGGTACTGAATGGAATATCGACTGTTTTGTAGGAACGGTAATAATGAGATTTCTGTCACTTAATCTTACAATAATTGGGTTATTACTATGCAAATTAAGGTATTACTTAAAAAAAAAAGAGGAGGTAAGACAGATCCTTGAGGCAGCCATTTATCTGTCCTTAAAGTTATGCTGTCGATTCTCTTTAGGCTGAAGATCCTTTTTTAAACAATTTGGAGATGCTAATTTCATTATTTTTTTCACCTGTGTTTCCTTCTAGGATGTTTTTTATTCTCCCCAGGTAGCAGATCAGGACCGGTGGTTTTTAAACATTTTCTAGTCTCTTATGGATTCCTTTAGGAATAATTAGATCAAATAACTATGATTATTACCTTTTTGTTCCCTCTTTCTTTTAAATAAAATAATGATTTGTGTATTTTGCCTGAGATTTTTACAGCGGGATCACAGAGAATACACATAAATTACTTTATTTCTTCTTCCCTTTAGCAAAGAATTATTGAGCAGCTCATTACAGATTTCCTGATTTCCATTAGTTATTCAAGTTTACTTACTGGCCAGTTACTGGCCTTGAAGGGGAATAAGGAGAGCTCAGAATTTGTAATTTTTTTGTTTGAGACCTTGGTAGCTTTTATGGGATCCACCAGAGGCCTGCTGGCATTTTACTCTGTCCTTGATTATTTTAGAGGTAATATTTAAGGGTGGGCTGCCAATGGGAATTTCCTCATTTCAGGGGGAGTCCTTTGTAACACATGTATTTGTAGAAATTTTGTTTGTGGGACAAAAGGTGCTCCTCCTTTGGTCTTTTTTTCTAGTGATTACAGGGTGATTCTCACTTTCTCCCTTTTTGGTTCACTGCTCTCCCGCTCTGTATTGAAGGCTGGTTCTGATTACTCTTGGTTTTAACACTCTCAGGCCTTTTTTGCCCCTTTTATTTTTTTTTTTTTAAATGCACAACTCCCAAGACAAGTGGAGAACTGTAGATAGCCAGAGTGGGCACAGAATTATCACTTGAGGTCTTACAGGCAGCAGCTTTCTCTGTGTTGCTTTCTGCAAGCAGCTTAATCTCTACTCATTTTCTTTAGTGCAAGTGGGATGTAAGAATATCAAATTCACCAACCCTATGTGTAGTTAAAGGAAAGGATATTCTCTCACTGTTTACCTGCTTATATAATGGGGTGAGTAACAGCATACTGAGAACACATTTATTGGTTAAAACCTATAAATTCATCAGGGCTTTTAAGGTGATTTGTTTCATGAATTAATAACAAGTTTATTAATGATGCTGAGTAATTCTGCAAAATGTACTTTGATAATGCCCTGGATTTTTCAACGCTGTGAATTATTTTTGTTTCTTGTGGCAGCAGTTGTGAGGTGCTGCCTGTGACAGGGGAGGGCATTTATATTATATAGATGTTATTCCCAATTCGTTCCTCGTGCCCCCATCTCTCCCTGGAAGCGGATGGTGCTGTGTTATTTGTTAAGGAGAAAGCTTGGTGAAAGCTGTGAACTTCCACAATGTCCTTGAACACAACAACAACAAACTACACATTACCAGTGGTGTGGGGTCACACTGTTTCATGGTACCTAGTATCCATCCAAGAGAAAGCTGTTAACCTTTTAGGGATTCACAAAGAGGTGAAATCCTTTTATTGGCTCTTAACTGACAATTTCCCCTATGCTTAGTGTATTAATTCTTGCTTGATTAACAGCTCTGGAACAAACTGAGCTGTTGACCTTGTGGACCCCAGGTTGTTTGATTTAATAATCAGGAAGAGTCTGTTTAGGTGGGTGTGCTTAAAAAAGCAAGTTGTAATCTTCATTTAGATCTGAACCACAACAGCATAGAGACAAAGAAAAATCACCATAATAGAAATAAGATGTCCAGAAAAAAAGACCAGTGCAATTTCTTCCTAGAAGGGCCACGTAAAACACCGTTGGTGACCCCTAAGCCTTTGCAGCCCTCTTGTTTCTTTGGTAGGGGGAATGGCTGAACTAGCTGCAGTGAAATGAAATAATAATAAGCCATTTTCCAGAACACACAGTTAAAAAAAAAAAAAAAAAAAAAATGTTCGAAGCTCAAAAAGATGATTTTGTTTAAGATTTCAGTTTAACACATATGCATCCTGCCCTGGTGATTGCTTGTGGTTGCCAGGAAGTTCTCCAAGAAATCTGCAAAATGTCTAGTCTGTGTAACAGACGGGAGAGCTGGAAAAATTGTGTGCAAGTCCAGAGTTTTAGATTTCTTTCTCTCTTTTTGGACCGCTTAGATAGGATGTGTGAAGCTTAAATTCTCTCTCTACACCCATTTGAACAAAACCTCTGAGCCTTTATTGAGTCTGTTCTTCCCTCGCAGTTCCAGGTTGAGAACAGGGTGAACTCCTCAGCAAGCTGTGCATGGCAGAATTGATGAGGGAACAATATAAGCATTCCTTTAGGTAGGAGCTGAAATCTGAGCAGCTACTTACCCTGTTTTAGTACTGCTGCTATATCCCACAGCGTGGAAAACCTGTGGGGTTACTAGCTGGGCAAGAACATCTATCTCTGCCATGATACATCCTTGGAGCATCAGCACACCTGATGGAGTGGTGGGGATCCCACAGTGGCATTAATTAATTGGTGAAATATGGACTGCTACACCAAGGTTGCATTTCCTCGTTACTGAGTGACAAGGGCCGTGATTTTCCATGCTGGGGGCAGATCAGAGCAATAGGAGAAATGAAACTCACCCGTTTTGATTCCCAGGTTCCTCAAGCTTCACATCCCTCAACAGCTGGCTGTACCTTCACCTCTTTTAACTCCACCTCTTCCAAGGGTGCTTTGCCAAAACACCACCCTTCTCTGCCTCTCAAGCCTGGGGGAAATCAGAGCAGCAAGGGCTGCAGTTCCTAATTACTGATTTAGCTAAAGAGAAGTGAGCTGAAGGCAGCACTTGAAATCTGGCTCTGGTGCAGGTGGGCTCTTTCCATGGGTGTGCGCTGAGGGCGTGGAGGGGAGTGTGGATGGCAGCAGGACCTGTGTGGATACTTACATTTATTGCTGTTTCTCTGGGTTTATTTTACTGGTTGTCTCTTAAAGCTGTTGCAGAGTCTTTGATAGCCCCTGCTAGGTAGGAGGTGTAAATGTGGTCCTGGGCTCTAATGAGCTGAACTTGTTGGTACATCATTTTACCAGCCAGATGGAAGGAGTGATGGTTCATTGTTTTTATCTGTTAAAACCCCTAATGATGATTCTTTTAAAAAATCATTTATTGAGTAGTTTACATACCAAGCCTAGAAGCACTCTGATCTTTTGTAATGCTTTTGACTTTAACTGTAGATATCCATTAGATATTTTATAGTCTTTTTCTTTTTAAAGGCAAATATAAAAAAAGAAAAAGTTCTGTCCCATCAGCCTGTCTGAAGTCACTGCTGTTGAGCCTTCAGTAGCAGACAGAGAAAAAGATTTTAACAGTTGTAAGCTGAAGCAAAACTGGCTGAAATATGTGTTTAGATAGAGCAAGATTGGTTGGGAGTGAGATGTGGGAGTCATCAGCACAGAGGTGGTGAATTGAAGCCATCATTCCTCAATGATGTGAAAATACAGAACTATAATGCACGTAATTGCTCAGATACTAGAGGGACATTAAAAATACACAGTGTTTTATGTAACATAGCAATTTATAAAAATGCAGTAGCAGTTAGCGTGAGGGTAGTGGGAAACCCTATAATTATTTGGGATATGATGTTAATAGATCCAATAGCAAGCTCTGATGCTATGCTCTAAATAATTAATTTTTGTTTTACTTTTTGCTGGTTTTGCTGGCTTTCGTCTTTATATTTCTTGTATGAAACTCTGTCATCTCCTTCCATTCTCCCTAGCTGGTAGGCGATTTCACCCTCCTGTGTGATGGCAGGCAGATGGCTCTCTCTGCAAATAATATTTAATGCTGTTCTGTCACTTGGCCACTGAGCAGCATTGTAGCAGTAGGGTAGTTGAATTCTACGTGTGATAAGTAGTAGCATGCTTTGCCTTTCCTGGGATGAGGTTTGTGATTCCAGGCTTGCTCATGAATGTGCTTTTTCCCAGGAGACTGTGCAAAACACTTGCTGAGGCACCAGGTCAGCTGTTAAAAGCTAATTCTCAAATGGGTTCAGCTCTCAGTCCATATGTGGATAACCTATAAGTGGGAGTAATTGAGACATTTAACCAGACAAAAATCCATGTTGCAAACCAAATGAAGAGGTTATTACAGATTCATGATGCATTGTTTTCACTTGTAGTCAAGGATGATGATACTGGGTATATCTTGAAAGACAGATGTGAGGTGTAAATGTTTATAAGTTTAAACGCGAATAAATAAAATGCTGGTTTTTTAATCTTAACTCTTGTCTGAGTATGGGTGACATGGAGCCATGTCCTCCCAACTGAAAATCTGGAACCTTCATGAATGCAAGTAATATCTCTTGACCTTGAATTTCTCAATTGGATGTGAAGTATGAGGAGTGACTTCTCGGAGATAACAATAGTGAAGACTGGAATTAGCACTATATGTATGGTGAATTTGAAGCTCCAGGCCTGTTTATTGGTTGAGTCTTTTGCCCTTTTCCCCACTTGATGAAATTGTCTTTTCAGTGTTCGTGCAAACTTTATTTCAGTTTCACGTTGCATGGTTTCATGTCCCTTTAGTTTCCCTTAGAGTTCAGGCTTTGAATAAAACCCAAACCCTAGAATGAAACTCAGCTGAAACCACCACCACATTTTGCATAGTTTCCACCAAAACCCATAAATTGACCAGGCTCACTCTGTCATAGGCCTAGTTACACCAAAATGTTTCTTAAGCCTTACTAAATGTTCTGTAAATCTGGATTCCTTGGTCTTCCATATATCCTGATGTACAGCTTTGAGGATGAAGTATAGTCACAAAATTCTGGAACTGCTCTTCAGTGTCTTGGATGACTTTTGGGGGGCTAAGGTGTTTTTTTTTTTTTTGGTGACCTAGAAAATTGATGAAGCTGGCCTGAACAATCTCTCTGAAGTACCTCTTTCTTTCTTGCATAGTTTAGTAGAAATACAATTAGCAGAAAACACCCCTCACCATGTTCCTGTGACAGGAAGGATGCTAAGTGCAGGTTCTTCTCAAATGTCCATACGAATCACCTCCGATTTGAACATAGGTATGTGAGATCTATGTGGGTTTTTTCTTCTTTTTCACCTTGCAGGGAACCTCTTGAAGGGGTTAATAGCATTAACAGTAACATAGTCTCCTGGGAGTTCATTTTTGCATTGAAAATACTTTATTCTTCTGGGAGTTAATAATTTGATGAGCAGTATTTGACTTTTGACGTCTTCTTCCTTACCCCATTTTCCACCAAACAAGTCAGTTGTAACCAGGCTGCTGGTATTTTTGGGTAACCATTCCATGAGAAATGTTGAACGAAGATGCATTCTCTGTGTGTGTGTAACCAGTTGCGGCCTTATTTCTCACAAACTATGTAAAACTCCCTGTATCCACCAAGAGCCAGACCTTTAGCTTGGACCAGGCTTCCAGAATTTTCCTGTGTTGACAGGCCCAGGAGTCACATTTTGGTCTGTGAGTCCAACTTCTCTGGTTTAATTTTGGTTAGACTTGAGACTCCAGTTGTCAAGGCCTCCATCTCTGAGTTGGGAGGCTCAGGCAGTTTCTGCTTTGGCAATTTGCCGTTTGGGTAATTACATGCTCTTTTACTTTTGGTATCTTTTTTGACTTCAAATCTGGGAGCAAATCCACTTGATTTCTTCTTGTGAAGTGGTGCTGTTGCTTGATGGTTACAATCTGTTTTGGAACAGGGTTGGGAAAGTGCTGCCTTGTCCATGATCTGTAAGGGATTGCTGGGTGCTTGGAATTGCAGGGAAGTTGGTGTCTGTGGATGGATGCGTTCACATATTTTTGTTTACATGTGGTTACAGTCCTGATGAAGCTAATAATGCCAGGGATAGGATCTTTGGTGAATTTAGATGTTGAACTTAGCCTTCTACATCTCCATCCATGCCAGTGGAATGCTCTGTAGGGACACAAGATCTCCAGTTGGGTTGCAATGGAAACTTTGTGGTGCATGTTTCACTTTGTGGTTGCTTTTATTTATTTGTTTTCCTTTAGAAAAATATTAATTTAATTTATATCATTACAACATCTTCCTGAGCAATGGGGGGGATACCATGCCTTTTTCTCATTGCTTTGGGAAAATTGGCTTTACGAATGTTGCTGGGCGATTTCTTTGGCAGTGGTCAGTAGATGACAATATCACAGTCCAAACTCAAATCTTTAATCCTAGACTGTACCAAATATAGGGAATTATTACCATTTTGGTTTGAACTCTTTTCTTTGAGGATTTTATTCCAAGATTTTCTTCAAACTAGAGAAACAACTTGTAATTTTAAATGGATTCGTAGTTTTAAAGAGATGACTAACGTATTTATTCTTTTAAGACTTCAGTATCCAAACTTGAGCAATATTTGGTGTTGGCTAGAAACAACAGCCTGAACCAGTACTGAAATCTTCCTCCTGACCCATTTGGCAATATTATATTAATAACTGTCATTTATGTAACATCTTTCATCATGCTGAATATCCGAGCAATTTACAAACACGTGCCTTGATTCCTCAGAGAAATCTGCAGTTAGTCGGGTTTAAATTTGCCGGGGGTCAGGGAGGTTAATAACTCGATTCCTTCAAAAGGTGCCGCGGTTTTAATGGTCCCTCAGGACCCCTGAGACCCTCCTGCCGAAACAACACCTCTGGCTGCTGGGCTCCCCCAGCACCACACTGGAATGCTGGGGCTGGAATGCTGGCTGGCTCGTGCAGGGGATGGCTCTGCCTCTGGAATTAGTGGTGTTTTCTGCAGGACCTCTGGGGTTTTTGCATTTTATTTCCGCCCCGCCATCCGTCTCCATTCTTGCCATCCTAAGATAGGGGGATGCAGGTGGTCAGGTGTCAGGGTAGCAGGGTGTGTGTTTTTGTGTGGCGGTCTTGCTTGTGTATGGGTTGTTTGTTCAGGCTTTTTATTAAATTGTTGGTCAGAGGGGGAAACACGAAAGCACAAAGCTGAGTTTTGGAGGGCAAGCTACCTTTTGGGCTTTATCCTAACATTTCAAATTAATGAGGCTTTCAAATTAGTGGGAAGCTGGGGGTGTTTGAGCCTTGATGATTCTGAAAATAGATATTTATGCAGATGAGAGTGATGTGTGCATGCTACAATTCACCACTGTCTAACTCCAGATGTCAAGCACTTCACTGTTCCCAGTGCATAGGTCTAAAATATGTTCACGCATAACATAAACTTGGTTTTACAACCACTCATATTTAGACTGATTATCGGAGCTTAGCTACGTCTGTGTACTTCTTGCACGACTTCTTGTTCAGGAAAGTATCAAAAGGGATTACTAAAAGGCATTTTCATTCATTGCTTGTGAGGTTTAAGAGGTTAGTCTTTGAAGAAATAGGTCTCGTTATAACATGTTGCACTTCTTTGTTTCACTATGACAGATGTATATTTTATTTGGAGGTATTAGATACTTATGTATTTAAAGAGCATTGGAGCATCTTCTTGAGTTGGACCCTAAATTATAAGCAGATAGAGTCAGAGTATTGGAATCAGGTAATATACTCTCCAATGTACTAAATGGGAAAAAAAAAAGTGCTAGTAGTTAAACTGTGTGTACAATAATTACACCTAAGATATCATGTTTAATGTTTATATTCTCCTGTTAACTTACTATTATCTGCATTTGCAAGTCATTCGTAGACAACTGCATATTTGTCTAGATAACCAGTAAAGCAAACATGCAATTGATGAGATTTTGACTCTGTAGAAATCATTACAGCAAAGCTGGAATATTATACTCTATATGCAAGTAGAGGGCATTAGTGTGAGTGCTCTTACAGGATATTCTCATATGAACTATGCTGTAAAATGTCACAGTAAAATGTAGCTGCAAGGCTATTGGAAATTAGTAATTTAGGTAGTATAAGTATTATTTTATGAGGTTTATCCATTTATCAGTGGTACCCAATTCTGTTGTATCCTAGAGAAGTGCCTTAGCAGTAGAGAGACAAGTATTTACGTACAGTTTGGTGTCTTGGGGGGGTAGGGGAGTTATGATTTCAGCTGCTCCACAACAGAGTTACTTTTGTGGTTATCTGCTGTCAGTTATACAAACTGTAGTTTGTATAACTACTGATATTCTTAATAGATACACTTGGTTTTTTGGGTTTTTTTTGCAATTTAGTGCAAAATACAGATGAAATGGAAAAATTGGTGCATTACTTGTCAGTGTGATTGTAAGAAAATTTGTCTCCTGTATTTGAGCTGTTGTCTTAAAATACCAAACCTCGCATTAAAAATAATACGCTATTACCCTTGATATTGCAGTTTATGATGGCTTTACCTTACAGTATTTGGGGCTGTTAATAACACTTTTGCCAAGAATATTCTGTGGCTTGCTTCTAATTCTGTCTTGAGCTAAGGAGCCCAAGCCCTGTGCTGCGAGCAGGTGCTGCTGAGCTCTCTGAGGCATCAGGCCCTTTAGCATAAAGCAGTAAAGTGACAGAGCACTTACTGGCACAAGTAGAACTGGCTTTGAAAGTGCCTGTCATGAAACAGCATTAGGCCATTCCATAAACAGGATCTTTGCAACAAGTCAAGCTGAAGTGAGACCATTCAATAATTCTCTTTTCTGGTTTTGCGACATCACGCGTTACACATTTACTGCTTCTCCTGTAGCAACCATCGCATCCCAGCAAACTCCTTGAGCTTGTTCCCTGAGAGGAAAGGCCGTGCTCGGTTCAGTGCAGTGGTAATGCTGTGGCCGAGGCATTTCCCAAGGAGGTTTTGGGATGGCTGTAGGCAAGCAGCCCCATGGCTGCAGTGTTGGAAGCCTTGGGCTGCCGTGCTCTACACAGACTGTCTGCACACGTGGGCCACAGCTGAACACTCACAGCAGCATTGGCCTTGGCTTTCTCTTGCCTAGATCTTAGGTTTGTTTTGGCATATTATTTACTGTCAACAATTCCTGCAAAAAAAACCAAAAAACAACCCAAGTATGTAATTCTGCATGAGGAAGAGCTCGTTAAGTGCTTGGGGTTAGCTCAAGGTTAGCAGGATGTTCACAGGTGTCAATCTGTGGTTAAGGGGAGCAGTGTTCCTGCCTGCCTTGAGCATAGAGAACATCCTTGACCATTGCTAAGTACTGTTCTATTTTTCTTCTCTACAAAGTGGTGGAAGCCTGAAGGGTTAATTTGCCTTTTCCCTAAAGTTCATTAATTGTGAGGAAAAAGCCCTGACAAATATCACCTTGCTGACCTTTGAAACCTGCCTGAGTGTTTGGGTCTCGAGACAGAGTGAGCATTGTTGTGACAGCACCAGCAAGGGTTAATCAGCCCTGCCAGCCTGAACAATGGAGACAGGGGCAGCTTTAAACGAAATGAGCTGAATATTTCATTCGGCCACTCAGCTGCCTGCTCCAATTGCCTCCTTTGCTAAAATGAGAGCTTAATCTAAAGTGACAACAACATCAGTTTCTATGTGCTCCAGTCACACAGAACATGACTTCCTTAACATAAACACTATTTACATGGACCGTCTGGATCTAGCAGGGAATCAGGAGCGTGCCCAGCTAAGACAGAGGCTACAATGAAGGACGAATAACAGGCAGCTGAGAATTAACACTGGCAAATGAAAGCCTGACCCTCAGAGGGCATGTCCCTGTTATGTTTTAAAGCTAGAAAGCCTTGCACCAGTAACCTTGCTGCCAGTAAAGACTATATAATTTAAAAGAAAATAGTACCTTTTCAGTTTAGATACTTAACCGAACCCGTTACATCTGACCCATTTTCCTGCTCTGCATGATGTGCGATGACGGACCCCCAGCTGCAGTTACCAGTCACTCATACAGCTGTAACTGAGAAATATCCTCTGTCCTTGTGCTCTTATAGCAAAGCAGGTCCTTGGTTTTGGCGTGGGGATGCTGCTGAGCAGAGGCCTGAGCCCCTGTGCCACCAGGGCTGTGCCGTATGCTCTGTGGAGAGGCTGTGACTGCAGCTCTGAGGTGCTGTGCTGCTGCTCCATGGAGGCACAAACAGGAGTGTCCACAGCCAGCTTCTCCCCTGGGCTCTGGGACTGGCAGGAATTTATTTATATTTATAAATTTATATTTATTTTCCACAGGAATAAATGTCTACGGTCCACGCTCCGTGGGGAAGCTGTGCCCACAGTAGGGGTCTGTGGAGTCAGAAGGTTGGATTGTTGGATTCTTCCTTCTCTCACTCTGCTGTAATTATAAGGTCACTTTGTGTATTCCAGCTGTGTCCCAGGCTTGCAATCTTTTTTTCCCCTCTCTCTCCTCTCTTTTTTTTTTTTTTCCCCCAATGCCAGGGAGTTCAAGTATTTATTCTCCCCTCTGTGTTGTCAAACTTCTAAAAGGTGAAGGCCTCTTCATTGGGAAAACTCTACATAAATTATTGGGAGGGAAGGCAGAGAAAAAGTTTGTGTTACTGTAAGCCAGGAGAGACTGACACAGCTTCTTCCCTCCCTGGTGTGAGTGCTCTGCAGCCCTGACCTTGTCCCAAGGGATAACTGTGCTTTTCCCATATCCTTTGTGGTGGATTGCTGGGGCTGTCCAGGCAGCAGATGTGAGCACCACTCACATTCATGCAGCCCTGCTATTCCCTCCTTTCCTTATTCCTTCCCTCCTTCCCTCATGCCTGCTGTTTGTGTGGAGTCTCTTGTTCAGCTGAGCAGGCAGAGCAACAGCACAGGACTAACAGGACTAGGTGTTGATTCCCCTTTGGGGGTAGTATTGGGAAAGTCACTTTTCCTTGTCAGCTGTGTTGAGCAGACAGCTGTTCAAGCAGATATTACTCACTTGTTACTTTATAGGACTTTTTTCCCCTGTTTTTGCCATCCTTAAATTAAAAGTTTATCTTAATGTTAAAAAACATTGAAGGAAGTATGGGATAACTGGGGAGTTGAGCTGAGCAGGACAATAGGGTACATAGGTCTTAATGAGACCCTGCAGAAATAGGTAAGGCCTGAGAAATGGGGAAGGATTGTCTTCTGAACAAGAAAAGGCTTCTTTCCCATCATTGGTCTACAGCAGAATTTACAAAAAAACTACTGATCCTGAAAGAATTCTTACTAATCTTGTTGGAGCATTTGCTATTCCAAAAATTCAGAACATGCTGGAAATGTTTACTTATTATTATTATATTGTACTTATTGTATTTTATTATTGAATGTTACTCTTAAAATTTAGGACATTTATGGTGTGTACAAAATGAGTATTTGCATCGAAATGAGTGGTCCAATGACTATAACCCTGTAGCTGAAATCCAGAGCAGTCACATCTTCATATTAAAGATTAATTACTTTTCCCAAGTTAAGTGGACTTTTGTGACATTTAAAAAAACATACTGAAGTTAACTTTGAGCTGCTGTAGCATCACTTTAAAGAAGGAACATAGATCACTTACAGTGTCAATACAAATCTTAAAATAGTAGCCAAAATCTGTGCTTTTTGATGCTGTCTGACTACTGTCTTCCTTTTTCTCCACTTTTGGTTCCAAAAGGGAGTGTAAGCAGTCACAGATTTACAGAATTACAGATGTATTCCCTACACCATAAGAAAACAAGGTCTACTATTGCTGAGCTGCAATGCACTGGCTCTGGTTCAAGAACTAACACCTCTTCAAAGAGAGCACTCACTAAAATCAGCTCATCACTGAAGAGCAAGGGAAAAAAAGGCAAGATAAATTTGGCTCTAGGGGTGTATCAGGGTCATCTGAAACTCCATCCCACAAGCAACCTTTGTCAGGTAATGATACTGACCATCAGCTGGGAGAATAGATTTCCAGAGGCGCAGGATATATGTTAATATTTTTAGTGTTTCACGAGATAGCCCTCACAGCTTCCACTGAGGGACTGCTGATCACCTTATCATTGAACCATAGAATGTTTTGGGCTGGGAGGGGCCTTGAGCTTATTTCCTAAAAGGGCCACTCAGTGCTGTTTATGCCATAGATCACTCCCATACCTTCAGTACCAGATACAGGCACTGAGCCTAGCTGAAGTTTGGTACCAGAAGAACAACAGGATATGGCTCACTGTCTTTTTTTCTTTTTTTTTTTTTTTAAGAAGATGAAAAAACTAAAAGAAGTATGAGAAATGAAATGGCAAGCAATGCATCTCTTTACAGCTGGATACACATTTAGCCTTATTCCAAGGAACTGGAAGTCCTAGTGAGCTCTCTGTTGTTAGAGAGATTTATCTTGTTGGATCCACTTATCCTTTTCAGAACAAGTCTTCTGTCTTAAAATCAAGGCTGTAGTTTGGCCGTGTCATCTTCTGATGTAGATGTGACTCCTTTCTGGAGAGGGGTGATCTCAGGCACTTCAAGGTAATACAGGATTTATGTGTAGGTGAACTTCAGACTCCCCAGTCCTCATCCTGGGACCCAAAAAAAGTGTGGATTAGGGAGCATTAACCCCTTATTGGCCTGTGTTTGTATAAGCAGGAAAGATACAGTATAGTGGCCTTCATGTTGCAGAGTAGCTCTTGGATGCTAATACAAGTGATTACTAAAAAAAAAATCTCGTTTCTGAGGATTGCTAATCTCTCTATTAGAAATATGCTTATTACATAGTTATAAAACTAATGAATGTATTTTTTAACATGCAATAATTATCTAATTAAATATAAGACATTAGTTTAAGTAGACTAGCTCTCTTACTAAAATGCTGTCTATTACAAGTAGATTTATTGAGGATTAACAACTACATAATAGAACTGTATCTATTTCATGATTGTTAATCCTCAATGAATGTTTTTAATAATTAATTGGCACTTAACTAAAGGATTATGTTCATTGTGATGGAGTTTATGAAGCAATAGAACATTTTGGTGTATGATTAAGTGCTAAAGGGAATATGACTATGATATGGTTAAATAATTGGGGGTGGGACATGATGATGACACACATGACAGAACACCAAAAAAAGAAAACCAAACCACCAAAAAAAAACAAACAACGGGGGGGGGAGGGATAATGAGAAAATCACATGTAGTAGCAAAATTTTTATTTCTGTTGTTACCTGATACATTTTTGAAAGTATTGTTTCATTTCTTTTATATAATGAAGGAGAAGCAGTGAATGCCTACTTAGACAGCAACATATTTAATGTTGGAAAATAGGTAAATGGGAGTTTGTGGTTTAAAATGGGGAAATATTTCAATCTGACTGGTGAAGAACTTTCAGTCTTTAAGTTTCTTTCTCGAAGTCTCTACTTGGCACATAATTTAGTGAACTAGAACATAAATCCAATTATCAATTGTGACTAAAGGAGTTCCAGAAATGTGTCTGTGTGTTGGTTTTGCACAGCCTGGTTTTTGGTAGCAGGGGGACCACAGAGGTGGCTTCTGTGAGAAGCTGCTGGAAGCTTCCACCACGTCCAGCAGAGCCAATTCCTGATGGTTCTGAAGATGGACCTGCTGCTGGCCAAGGCTGGGCCAGTTAGAGATGATGGCAATGCCTCTGTGGTAAAAGAAAATCAAAACAAAGATAGTGGGGCAGTTTTAATTCTGGATAGAGAAGAGAAGGAGATGAGAACACATGAGGGAAACAACATGGGGACACCATGGTCAGTGGGGAAGGAGGGGCAGGAGGTGCTCCAGGCACCAGAGCCGAGATTCCTCTGCAGGCCATGGTGAGGTCTCTGCTTTGGGACCAGGGCTCTTTATTATTTTTCACAGTGACACAGTGAACGCACCCTCAGCAAGTTTGCAGATGACATAAGCTGAGCAGAGCAGCTGACACAACAGAAGGAAGGGATGCCATCCAGACAGACTGTAGGCAAACTCAAGAACTGGGCCCATGGGGACATCGTGAAGTTCAACGACTCCTGCACCTGGGCTGGGGCAATCCCAGACTTGAACAGAGGAAAACACATTGAGAGCAGCCCTGAGGAGAAGGATTTGGGGGTTCTGGTAAATGAAAAGTTGCACATGAGCCAGCAGTCTGTGCACTGGCAGCCCAGAAGGCCCTTGGCATCCTGGGCTGCATGCAAAGCTCCATGGACAGCAGGGGAGGTGGGGAATTCTGCCCCGCTCTGCTGAGACCCATCTGCAGTGCTGCATCCAGCCCTGGGGTCACAGCACAGGAAGGACTATTAGGATGGGTCCTGAGGAGATGAACAGAGTGATGGAGCACCTCTCCTGTGAGGAAAGGTTGGAGAAATTTGAGCTGATCAGCCTGGAGGAGAGATGGACAAATCAGAATTCCCATGTCTTCTAAAAAAACGAGTGGCTTTTTAAGGGAACTGATAGTGATAGGACAAGGGGAAATGGTTTTAAATTAGGAGAGATTTAGATCCCAGAGAAGTTGTGGATTGCTGGAAGCATTCAAGGAAGGTCAGGCTGGACCTTGAGCAACCTGTTCTAGAGGGCGGCATCCCTGTCCATGACAGGGTGGGGTTTTGTTGGAGCTAGAGGATCTTTAGGCTCCCTTCCCAGCCAAGCCATTCTCTGATGATTCTATGGTCTGTACACAGATCCAGTGGGTTCCTCCAGAAAGAAGCTGTTCCGTGTATTGCATATTTTCAAGTGGAGGGTGATAACTTGAAATGAATGGCAAATATTCAATAGTGCAAGTTATTGATTAGTTTGTTAAGGTAACTGCTGACATAAAAAAATATAGCCAGATTTACTGTTTGAAGACCTTTAATCTCATTATATCCTTGTAGACCTCCTGAGTTGCCTCCCATTCTTCCAAAGGCTACAAACACCCCCTTTCCACCCCATTTCCAGCTAAAGTGAAATTGAAGTTACAAAATTTGCTGTAGCTGTTGGGGTGTGTGTGTGTTTGCTTGGATGCTTTAAAATCTAGACTTCTTACAACAAATCATTTTGCTCTGGTTTGTGTTGAGTGTTGTTGAAACTCGGTCTTTCCAGATTGGAATGTGTTTGAATCACATTATTGTTCTGATGATTTTTGGAAGGGAAGGTAATAATGCTGTGGTTTTTTTGGCAGTGTTGCAAGTGCCAGTACTACATGGGGCTCAGAAAAGTTTGGGGACAGGGGGAATCAAGATGTACTGGATATCCAAAAATCACTTTATTTTTGAAACTCATTGCTTGTAGTCATTTTAAGACAGAAACTTTTGGACTAATGACCAAAAGGGAGTTTAAAGCCAGATCTCAGACTGAGGAGAAGTCCTGTTGTCCTCTTCAAGCTTAAGGTCTCTGAACTCAGACTTTAATTGGCAAGACCCTGACAGCTGGGAAGGCCCTGAAGGTTCAAGTTCTGCAGACTCCTAGGAGTTCAGAGTGCGCCATGCAGGTGGCCATCGTCTTTAAACACAGCTCTGCAGGCTTTTTAAAAAAACGTAAAGGTAACAACAACAACAATCTTGTTATCTGGTTAATTGCACTTTTCGAATGGTGGCAGTCCTAAATGCCCACAGGATTTGACAAACTACAAGACAAAGCCAGTCTTTCCCTCTGAAGCTTAGCAGCAGTTGTGTTGCTGCAGCAGCTGCTGCGGAAGGTGGATGCAGTGACGATATTGATGAGATTACTAATTTGTTTAGTAGACAGGGAATGAGGATTTGTCTGTTGGCTGTCATCATCCATCAGCCGTATGTTGCCCCAGGCAGTGGGTATATGCTGTTAGCCTGTTACTAATTTTACTTTGTTTTTTCTCAGCTTAGTTCTTTTCTTTGGTTCATTTCATTCATTTGTTGTGACTGAAAACTAAACAAGAAGGAGGGAAAAAAAAAGCCCGTTGCTCTGTCTCTTTGTTTGGCAGAGCAGGTACCCCCCAGCTCCTGCCTGGAGCCTCTTCCACCTCGTTTGGCTGAAAGCTCTTGGAGAGAGGTGCTATGGCCTATATGGAAAATCCCTTTCATGATCTAAAAAGTTTTCTTTAGAAACTCGGGTCACAGCTGTATTTACCCTCCAAAATCAGTAGGTGAGAGCTACACCATCAATACAAAGTGTTGTACCAGCCTGGGAATGAGTTGGTGATGCTTTGGCATGGCCACACCTGTGTTGATAAAGTGTTGCATGTGCCATGACTTTTGAGGCTTGGATTTCTTTTTTTCTTTTCTATTTCTTTTTTTGTTTGTTTGTTTTGTTTTGTTTATGATTTTTGGTTGGGGTGGGTTTTTGATGTTTTTGTTGCTGCTTCTTAAATTTATGAGATGTTTTAGATTGTGCCAATCAAACCAACAGTTCTGCAAAGGGCAGGAAGTTCATGCAAAGGAATTGGGGATCCAAAGTATTAATTGGAAGCTCAAACAAGGTTTTATCTCATACTGATCGTAAATTCCCATTAGGCCAGTTCTGAAGGGGGAGGTCTAATCTGGAACTGCAGATTATTTGACTTGGATTGAGCTTTCAAAGTTGAGAGTCCATGTCAGAGATGATGTTTAATATAGTAACTAAGGGGTCAGTTCCCACTGTTATCATTCAATCTGTGCCACAGTGTTGTCACACTCATTCAGAACATGCTTAGTATTGTGGTTGTGAGTATCTTCAGGATCTTTTCCAGGTGGAGCTCAGAGAGCCACAAAGGGCTGTAAGGAAGTCTGAATTTCCAGGCTTCATTGCAATGTCTCATTTATCTTCATTCTAATACTTCCAGTACTGATTTTTAGTGGCACTGACCAGTGCTTCAGATATTTCAGCTTTGCAGCAATCTTGAAAAGTACCAAGGAACAATCCTCAGGGAAGTAAAGCTGGTGGTAATATTATTATGGAAGTTGACATATATGAATTTGAAAAAATACTGTTAAAAACTCAACAGGAGGTAGATGTTGGTATATAGTAAAAATATATTATTTTGTGGCTATGTTATTTTTTTATCTCTTCTTAAATCTTTTCTCCTGTTTATTTTCTCACTCAGAAGAAGTAATTTATGGCACTCCTTTTTCAGTCTTCACTTATTCAGAGGGAGCAAATTGTGATGATGACTGTAAGTGTCATCATGGAGTGCACATCTGCTTCCTACCTGGATGGTGGTGGTGGAAAGCCTGTAGGAGCCTCCTGTTGATGGCTTTGCTGGGCTCTTATTGAGCTTCTGGGTCCAAGGTTGGTTTCTCCTGCTCCCTTTCCAGCTCAAGGGGTTTTCAGGGAACAGACAAGTAAATCTTGATGGGATAACACCTGTTTTGTTTCGTTTTTTTTTTAAAGATGTGATTATCTGCTTGCAAAACAATGGAATTCCGCTAATTTTCTCAAAAAAACCCCCAAAAAACAAAACAAAAAAACCCAAACCAAACAAACAAACAAGCAAAAAAAACCCCAAACAAACAAAACAAACAAACAAACAATAAAAAAAAACAAAACAAAAAAAAACCCAAAAAAAACCCCAAACAAACAAACAAAAAAAACCCACAAACCCGAAGTGCAGTTTTCTAACCAGAACTTTGTATGTCCCTGTATGTCCTTTGGCCCTGTATTTGGACAAGTTGGATGCAGTTCTCAAAGCCAGCTGGGACCATTGTAATGCCATGATGTGTTGGTTTTGTTTTTTGCCTTTTATTTTTAATGGGTAGAGGAAGGAAGAACAAAATAAGAACAGAACACGTTTTATGTTAAATGTGCTCACGTTAATGATATTGAAATTAGAGATGGAGAAGCACTTTCACTTTTCATCTAGGTTGAAAAAGGCCTTTAAAATCTAGTCCTTCCATAAAACTTTTCAACAAGCCTCAAGGATAAACAGCATTCTTGAAGACTATGTGGGAAATTGCTGGCTATTGGGTTGGCCCTTATGTTTTTATAGTCATGAAAGTGTCCGTGTGCATTGTGATTTTCTTGTCTAAGGCTTCAAATGGTAGCATTTTTGTGGAATGTGCGGTGATGATTATGCTGAGAACTTTTGTGGTATCTCATAAATTACTGAGGTTAAAAAGAGGCTTTTTTGTCTAGGAACTCATCATGACAGTTTGTTTTAAATAGGCAGGAGTAAAGTTAGTACGTTTCCCTTCTTTCTTTTTGACTGACTTCTGTGAAGAGAGAAAAAACCAAAACCTATCAAGAAGAGATGAGAAATGGGAGAGTTCTTTCCGTAAAACACCGCCGTTAAGGAGATGGCGATATTTTGAGTACTCCTAGCTAAGTTACAAGCATTTTATCAAAGTGTTGCTTTTGCAGGTTGCTTTCTGTGCTCTGCCTGTGTGTGTCTGTGTATTTAAAGAGGGCAAATTGCAGCAAGGAGGGGAGGAAGGCATCCTCAGCCGGTAGCAGCTCAGCCCTGGCCGTGTGTACACACTGGGGACCGCGGGGTCGCATCCTGGGAGAGGGGAGAGCAAGGCAAGGGGGCAAACCAGTAGAAGGAGGAAAAGGGACGAAAAAACAAAGGAAGGGAGGCAGTGAGAGGGGTTGAGGGGTGTTTTTGCTCCTGTTAGCCGTGCCTTGAACAGCAGTGGTTGTGCCCAGAGGATCCTCCATGGGGGCAGTGTCTCTTTAAAAGCGGTGGGGGGCTGGAGCTGGGGGAGTGCTCACAGCAGTATGTATAACACAGCTGTGCTCTGTTTATGCTTAGGCTACAATAAAAAAGCTATAAAATGTGAGATGTCATAGCTCCACTTTGCTTTATTTATACTGTTTCCTCTGAGCTCTGTCACACTGCACATTCATCTGCTAAGTTGCAGCAAGAATGGAGATTAAAATATCACAGCTCAAAATAGGAGTCAAGCGGAAGGAGATTCATCATAGCCCTATTAAAAAATATGTAAATATGGGAATGAAGTCATTTTAAAGCTGTATGGCTCTCCTTCTCAGTGGGCTGGGGAAAGCTGTGAGTGATGTGCTATGCGAGTGACAGATTTATGGGACTTGTTCTTCTTTCTATTTTTCACTCCATTCCACCAAAGTACTTTTAAGATTAAAAATATCAATTTGAATTGCAAATTTTCTCTATGCCATATATGTATTTTTTAAAAAGGTTTTCTTCTTAACCATTACCTAAACTAATAATGGAAAGAAGTATTTTTCCCAATTAAAAGGGGTCGGAAGCACGCTCAGATGTTGAACTTGCAGTAGAGAGGATTTGCCCTTCTGGAGCACTTTTCATCCAGAATTCTCGGAGCACTTGCAGGCATTTATGTCAAGCCTCTCATGCCCTCTGAGATGGGGGCCTGCCTTACCCTCTGTACACCAAAGTACATTGAGTACTTGCAGCTGCAGTTCTTGGAAATGTCCTGTGGCACTCAAACCATGGTATTTTTAATGGAAGTTGTTCCTTTTCTCTCCTACAGCTATTTTGAAAATGGAGCTGGGGTAAGAAGTCTGCAATCCCAATTTCTCATAGTTTTCCATAAGTGCTGTGCAAAGAAAGCTGCCTCTGCTAGCAGGAGCAATGCTCTTTTGAACTTTGCAGCGAGTCTCTGGTCTTTGATGTGGTCAGATTAGGGCACGAGTTTTCCCCTGGAAGAACAAAGCACAGATGTTACAAGATATTTGAGATATGAGGGATTTTAATTAATACCCTGAAGAGACAAGGAAGCCACCAATATATTTCACCCATATTCAGTTCTGAAGCCTATTTTTGAGTCAAGGAGGTGAAAAGTGCTGCCACTAAATGGAGATATGCTTTGTAGGTCAGTGTGGGTAGAGTGCAAGGAGAGGGGAGCCAAGGGAGAGGGCTGCTGTCCTTTCCTGCAGTTGCACTGGGAGCTGAGGGGCTGTACAAGAAGCTGGAAATTTTTTGATGCAAAGTGATGAAGGCAGAGCGGTGATTGTGTCTGCATGAACTTTGTAGCTATTCAGTTGGCCTGGCCCTGAAGAAGAATTTCGTGTGTCTGTCCATCCAAGTAGGATCCCTGCTCTGCTTTTGATCAGCAACTGAACAATACAGAGAAATTTCATTCAAAGGAGGGATTAAAATTTATCATTATATATTAGAGGTTGTTTGAAATAGCTTTTTCTGTCTTTTTTCTTAAATGATGGTGTATAAATGCCGGAAGTTAACCAAAACTTAATTGACTGACATCCTTAGAAGTTGGTGCTTTGTGGATAAAAAAAAGATTCTGCTGAACAAGACCAGGTCATCTATCTATCCTGTAACTGTGTCAAGTGCAACGATGAGAGCTGAGGGAGTCAGACCACAAGTTTCCAATTATCTTATTCCTGGGAATGCCAAAATGCCTCGTGGCTTTTGAAGTACTGAAGTGATGAGCACTGAAGTGCTCATGCCAATGGAACATTCCCCACCAAGAGTGGGGCTAAACCAACCTAGTTCTTGTGGCACTGGGTTCATTTCCTGGAGTGATGGCTTTCCTGATGGTGACTTTTGCCCCATCTCCTACTGAAGTGTGTTGGCAGGAGTGAGGAGGAGTGTCCCTGGGTTTGCATGTCTGCTCTTTGGTTTTTTGTTTCCTTTCGTCCTTTTGCTGCTATGAAACACAGGAAATGTCGATTATTTTTCCTACTCCAGGATGTGATTCTGTAGTAGTCCTGGGATATATTGATGTATTCATTAAGCTCTTACTGTCAGCAGAAGACTTATTTCCTTGACAAGCTATTCTTGAGCCATGTGTATTTGAGAATTACTGCTTCTGGCTGAGGTTTGGGGGTTTTTTTAGGCTGTTTTGGCGTGTCAATATAAGCCTATTGACCCTATAACATTAATGGGTATACATGTGTTTTCTTAAGGCAGCTCTAGTCTTATAAGCTAAAAGCTATAAAAATATACTTGAGCTTGAGCATTCACAACTCTGAATCACCTGTGGGTTGTAGTGTACTCACAAATAGTGATCCTCATTCTCCCAAATCACTTGTCCTTTTTCGGGTTTTTTTTGCTTCTGTTTGGTTTTGCTTCAATCAAATGATGAATTATTTGGTGAGGGGACCAAAAACATTTTTCAAGATGCAGTGTGATTTATAAGCCCAAATCCCATTTCAAAAATGACTTGGGAATAATTTAGGAATGTCAGGCTCATTGGAAAACAATGGATTTGGGCAAAAAAAAAGTGCTTTGTAATCTATTTTTCTTGTAAAATTTATTGCCTGAGGTACCAGTGCTCTGGACGTATGCGTTATTTCATTTAGCTAATGTTTTACTTGATCTATGTTTCTTGCATGAAGGGTTATTGATATATCATGACAAAAAGGCTGTAATTTCAATGCTGTGGTATCTGTTCAGCCATGATTCTTCTGCTGGGGAGCTGGTAAGTCCTGCTGTAGTTCAAGGTCCAAACAGGTTTGGAAAACCATTTGTCTATACGTTAAGGTGACGGTGGGAAGAAAACTCATGAACTGAAATTGTGTTTCAGAGGGATACTCAGCACTCTCTCAAAATCAGATTCAACTCATGCTTCTTCAAGTTAATCAAGTTCTCGATTCGTTTCAAAATCTTATCCCTTGCATTTCTAAAGTGCCTGTCTGACTATGTACATAACCTGAAGTATTGTATTTGTCCTTGTATATGCTACTGTGAAGTGCAATGTTTAAAAACCATAAATTTTTTGTAATCAATTTCTTTTTTGTGGCAAACTTCTAAGAAGAAAATCCTGCTGTTATATTAACATAGTCAATAATAAATTTTGTTGTGAAATTCTGTGAACAGAAGTCTAAAGATAAACAGGTTGAGATTATAAATATACATTATAAATATCAGAAATATCAATGAGTTCTGTTTTAGATATGTCATATACTTGTATATATAGGGCTTCACAGGGCTTATTGATTGATTGGATTTACATACGAAATCACCAAAGTATTATGCAAAGTTTAAGAAGTGCAGCTATGATGCATTTGGTTAAAATTGGAAATTAACTTTGGAATTAGTTCCTAAATTTGAACATCTTAGCCCAGGCAAGAATGTGATTTAATTATTTGGAAGTCTTTTAAGCAAGTCTTAGCACTGTGAATTCAGTTGATTATGAGAACCTAATTTGAGACTAAGCTATATTGAGAAATTTTGTGATATAAGTGAGTTCTTGGTTGCCCACAGTAATATGTCCAGTTGATGTGACCTGCAGCTGTTTTCTTCTTTGTGTAAATCCAAGCAAGGAAATATTAGGCAAGAAGTCAGCATTGCTACATGTCTCTTCCTTGCTAGCAATGTCAATTTTCAGCCAAATGCAGTACAGCTGGGCTGTGCTGAATAATAAAATACAGGTAATCCAGTGAATCCACTGAAGGACTAATATTTACAAAACATAAGGCTCTCGCAGGCATACTGTATCAGCTTGACTAAATATAGAAGACTATTAAAGCTTGACAATATAACAGGGTAAGTAATTTGCTATCAGTTACATTTTAACAAGAGTAC